>CAUYRH010053765.1:0-33148 GCA_963574655.1 Perodicticus potto | reverse complement strand
GCTTCCACTTTGCTTCCATTATGAATAAAGCTGCTTATAAACATTCACGTATAGATGTTTTTATGTGAATATAACTCTGCATTCCTCTGGGACAAATACCACTTAGGAGTCACATGGTAGCTATGTCTTTAATTTTTTTTTGAGACAGAGTCTCACTTTATCGCCCTCAGTAGAGTGCTGTGGCATCACAGCTCACAGCAACCTCCAACTCCTGGGCTTAGGCAATTCTCTTGCCTCAGCCTCCCGAGTAGCTGGGACTACAGGCACCCGCCACAACGCCCGGATAGTTTTCTGTTTTTTTGCAGTTCAGCCGAGGCCGGGTTTGAACCCGCCACCTTCGGTATATGGGGCTGGCTCCCTACTCGATGAGCCACAGGCGCCACCCGTGTTTAATTTTGTAAGAAACTGTCAAACTGTTTTCCATAGTGGCTGTGATATAGGAAAGTGGACCCTTAAGTTAGGGGCCCAGTGGGTTCTTGGCTTTCTTACAGGAAAGAATTCAAGAGCAAGCAGGCACAGCAAGGCAAAAGCAAGTTTACTGAGGTAAGAAAGGGGAAAAGGATTGCCCCATACACAGGGCAGTTGCTCTCTCAGAAGGGCACCGTGTGAGGGTCTGGCTCTTACTTTATACCTTCTATTTAATTTTATGTTAAGCTGAGGGAGGATTTATGTATAAGATCTCTGGGATAGGGGTGGGATTTCCTGGAAGGGAACTCCCTTTTAAAACTATGTAGGGTAAATTCCAGGCATGGCCATGGCATTTGCAGACTGTCCTGGCACTGAGGAGGGGGGTCTCTTTCAGTAGCTGATACATTATACGCAGGGTACAGTGAGCAGGGACAGGGACCGAGGGGTGTTTTTGTGGCCACCTGGTTGCATCAGCTTCTCCATGTCTCATTTTATCAGGGACCTTGATTCAGGGCTTCTGACTCCTTATCAAGCAGGCCCTGCAGGACTCTGTCTCAGTTGTAACATTTTCCATTTTCACCAGCAATGTGTGAATGACTTAATTTCTCTTCACCCTTGTCAGTTTTTGGTGCCGTTGTTGAGCCAGGCTGGAGTGCACTGGCAGCAATCATAGCTCACTGCATCCCGGGCTGGAGTGATGCTCCCACTTCAGCCTTCTGAGTGACGAGGACAGCAGGCTCACTACCACACCAGGGTGGGGTTGCTACCATTTTTAATTTTAGCCATTCTTAAAGGTGTGTGCTCTGATCTCATTGTGGCTTGAATGTACATGCCATAGAGGATAACAACGTTGACCATTTTCTCATGAGTTTGTCACTTACACACATATCTGCTTGTCAATGTCCATTCCTGTGCCTGGCCCAACTTCTAATTGAATTTTGGTTTTGAAATTCTGGGGAATTTTGGGTGGTGCCTGTGGCTCAAAGGAATAAGGCACCAGCCCCATGTGCCGGAGGTGGCGGGTTCAAACCCAGCTCTGGCCAAAAACTGCAAAATTCTGGGGAATTTTAAGAGTTTCTTATGCATTTTAGATAATACTTATTTGTTGGATGTGTTGCTTGAAAACATTTTCTCCCAGTCTGTAGCTTGCCTTTTCATCCTCTTAGCAGTCATTAGTAGAGCAAATGTTTTAGTTCTGGTGAAATCCAATCTACCAATTGTTCCTTTTATGGATTAAGCTTTTAGTAGATTGTATTGTTCTTATGTCTTTGTGGTGTACAGATGTAATCTTTTTTATTCCTAATATTGATAATTTGTGCCATCTCTCTCAGTCATGATCAGTCTTTCTAGCAATTTGTAAGTTTTATGAGCTTTTCCAAAGAAACAACTTTTGGTTTTATTGATTCTTTTGTATATTTTGCATTTCATTAGTTTCTGCTTCTTTCTAATTTCCCTGGGTGTATTTACTATCCTTTTTCTAATTTCTTGAAGTAGATGTTCAGATCTCTGAATTTCAAACTTTTCGTCATTAATGTATGATTTTGGATCATAAATTTCTCTTAAGTGTGGCTTTACACTATACCACAATAGTATGTCATATATACATTATAATTTAATATCAATATTTTCTAACTTCCATTGCAATTTTTCTGAGACCTAGGATATTTAGAAATTCATTACTTAACTTCCAGACACTTGAGGATATTTTAATTTTGTTAGTAGTTTCTTATTTAACTTCACTACGGCCAAAAACCTGCTCCAGATGATTTTGTCCATTTAAATTGTTGGAATTTGCTTTATCCTCAGCACATGGACAAAACTTTTATGAACGTTCCACATACACTTGGATAGTCCAAGTTGTTGGGTGCAGTGCTCTACGTGTTACTGGACCAAGATTGCTGCATAGCTCTATTAACTTGCCAGCTCAGACTAAGAGAAGTTATGTTGAAATCTACCATTTCATCTTTAATTTTGGTTAACGTTGGCTTTATATATGTTGAGGCTATGTTAATACATGCATACAAATTTAGAATTATTATATGTGCCTGCTCAATTTACCCTTTTGCAACTGTGAAAAACCCTCCACTATAGCAATGTTTCTGTTACTGGCATCGCCTCTGCCACAGTAGAAACTCCGCAGATTCCGCTCGGTGTCCGCCAGCGTTGCAAACTGGTGCCGCAAACCCGCGCTGCAACCCTCGCTGCTCGGCCGGCTGGGACCAAGCTAGGCTTCCCGGCAGGGGGCGCAAGAGAAAAGGGGCGAGGCTGGAGCGGAGTGAGGGATGTGCTCCTTCCGCCCGCTTCCGGTTTCCGGTTTCCGGCTTTCGGCTTCCGGCAGCGACATCTGGTCCTCTCCGGTCTTTCCGGGTGCCGCTCCTTCGCCCCCCAGAGGCGTTTTTGTCGCCGCTGCGAAGTTGGGGTTCGGGTTTCGATCCGCGGACCGCCCCGCCACTGTAGACGTCTCTTCCCGGAGCAGTGGGGCCCTGCATGTTGCGTCCTCCGGCCTTTCCGCTTAACGACCCCGGGCCGGGAGGTGGCAGTTAGCTCACGGGGTCGCTGTTTCCCTGCTCCGATGGTTGGCAAAGTGCAGCCCACATGCCAGATCCATCTGGGGGTCTGTTTTTGTGACCTATGAGCTAAGAATTTTTAAATTTATTTAAGTGTGATGTTAATAAATTTTACGCATAGTATTTAAGTATAAATTTTTTTGTTTAGGAAAAAAAGAGAAACTTCCATGAATATATATGAAGTTCAAATGCATTTTATTGGAACACAAATTTTTTTGTTCATTTATACCTCTCAGAACAATGCTTGGGCCTTAGAACACTTTTCATTGCATTCATCCCTCTGCCCCGTATTAAATATGCTACATAAAACAGTTTGATGAAAATATTTCAGATTGTATGTGAAACCAGCACATTGTAGGCCTTGATTGCACTAATGTACACAGCTATGATTTAATAATAAAATAAATAAATAAATATGCTACGTAATTTTTTAATTCTGTATACTAAATCCCCAAAGCCTTGTTATTAAAATATTTTATAGATAGTCGTTTCTATTAACCTACATGTTTAATCTTCCCATTGCTTCCCATTTTTCCCTGATTTTCTTATGTTTGAGATAGTTTTTGTCCTACCTTTTGTGTTTCCTTAAATGTGGTCTGATGGTGATAAATTTGATGAGATTTTGTTTCTTTGACTATCTTTACTACTGGATTTAGAAGGATATTTTTGTATAAAAATTATCTTTTATCTTCTATCATTGTGTCTGTCCCATGCTTTTTTTTTTTTTTTTTTTTGAGACAGAGTCTCACTATGTCACCCTTGGTAGAGTGCCATGGCGTCACAACTCACAGCAACCTCAAACTCTTGGGCTTAAGTGATTCTCTTATCTCAGCCTCCCAAGTAGCTGGGACTACAGGCGCCTGCCACAGCGCCCGGCTTTTTTTGTTGTAGTTGTCATTGTTTGGTGGGCCTGGGCTGGGTTTGAACCTGCCAGCTCCTGTGTATGTGGCTGTCACCCTAGTGGCTGAGCTACAGGCCTGAACCATGCTCTTCTTTTCTTGATGGATTTGTCATTTTACTTAGCCACTGCTGCATAATTAGCACGCAAAGCCCACATATGTAAAACATAAATCATTTATTATCATTCATTTAAGTATCTAAGATTGGCTCAGCTCAATTGGGTACCTCTTACCTGCTTTTCACCATGTATCTCGACTCAGCTGGGATACCTGTTTCTTACTCTCCCAGTGCAAGTGGATTAGCTGAAGCATTTTGAGATGATGGTGGAGGCATCAGAAGGCAACCCCAATCACACTAGCTTGTTTCAAGTCTGTGCTTGCACAGCCATTAATTAATATATCATTGCCTGAAGCAAGTCATATGACTAATTCCAAAGGCAAGGAAGTAAATCCAGCCTTTGGTTGGAAGGACTGTAAAGTTATATGGCAGAGTGCTGTATGGGACAAAGTAAAGAAATAAAGTCAATCATTAGATCTACACACATACACATATATTAGACCCTTTCACTATGTCCCAGATACAAAGCTGTCTTCTATATTTTCTTTTTTTTTTTTGAGACAGAGCCTCAAGCTGTCACCCTGGATAGAGGGCTGTGGCATCACAGTTCACAGCAACCTCCAATTCCTGGGCTCAAGCGAGTCTCCTGTCTATGCCTCCGCCTCCCAAGTAGCTGGGACTACAGGCGCCCGCCACAATGCCCAGCCATTTTTTAGTTGCAGCCATCATTGTTGTTTGGCAGGCCCAGGCTGGATTCGAACCCGCCAGCTCAGGTGTACATGGCTGGTGCCTTAGCCCATTGAGCCACAGGCGCCGAGCCTATATTTTCTAACCTTTAAAAATGATTGTATGATCTTCAGTCTGATGTTTTCTACCTACAACTTTTCTTGTTTACCACTTCTTTTTTTGATAATCTAATCTGCTATTAAATTCAGCTTGTGATCCTATCATACTCTTAGTTTTTATTTCATTAAGTTCTACCACTTTAATATTTTCTTAATACTAATTTATGACCTTTAAAATTGAATGTTTAATTCATTTATTTTCCAATTTTCGTCTCTGATAATATAAACATTTAAATTCCTAACTTCTTATGAAATTTTTACTGGGTACTACTTTAGCTTATACCTAAGTTTTGTAATGGTTTTTTCTTCTGTGTAGACTTTTCTTTTTTGTTTTTGTAGAGACAGAGTCTCACTTTATCACCCTCAGTAGAGTGCCGTGGTGTCACACAGTTCACAGCAACCTCCAACTCCTGGGCTTAGGCAATTCTCTTGCCTCAGCCTCCCGAGTAGCTGAGACTACAGGTGCCTACCACAATGCCCGGCTATTTTTCTGTTTTGTAGTTCGGCCGAAGCTGGGTTTGACCCACCACCTTCGGTATATGGGGCTGGTGCCCTACTCGATGAGCCACAGGCACCGCTCAACTTTTTTTTTTTTTTTTTAGACGGAGTCTTATTTTGTCACCCTGGGAAGAATGTGGTAGCATCACAGCTCATAGCAACCTCAAACTCTTGGACTCAAGTGATCCTCTTGCCTCAGCTCCCAGAGTAGCTGGGACTACAGGCACCTGTCACCATGCCCAGCTATTTTTAAAGACAGCCTCTTGCTGTTGCTCAGGCTGGTCTCGAACTTTGAGCTTAAGCAATCCACCCACCCACCTTGCCTCAGCCTCCCAGAGTACTGGGATTACAGATGTGAGCCACCATGTGTAGACTTTTTGTTAACTGTTCAAGTTAAAGTATTTTAAATTTTTCATTTTGGTTTCCCATTTTTTCAGAATAATGCTTATTCTGTAACTGGTGTGTACAGGGTCCTATATATGTGTATTAAATCAGTATTATTAGCTTGTTTAATCTTTTCACTAAATTTTCTAGATTTGTCAACTATTGGGAAATGTATGTTAAAATATTCTGCTATGTTGCTGGTTTTGTCAATCTCTCCTTGTATTTCTAACAGTTTTTACTTTGTTACAAGGAAGCACTTCTGTAAAAAAAAAAAATATATATATATATATATTTACAAAATTTTTTAATTGTTAAGATATCTTATGGTGAATTGAATATTTTGTCACTTATGTAAATTAATGCATTTTGCCTTAATGTCTATTTGTCAGATATTAATAAGTTCACCATATCTTTTTTTTTTGAGACAGACTCTCACTATGTTGCCCTCTGTAGAGTGCAGTAGCATCACAGCTCACAGCAACCTCAAATTCTTGGGCTTAAGCAATTCTCTTGCCTCAGCCTCCCAAGTAGCTGGGACTACAGGCACCCAACACAAGGCCCAGGTATTTTTTTTGTTGCAGTTGTCATTGTCATTTAGCTGGCCTGGGACGGGTTCGAGCTTGCCAGCCTGGATATATGTGGCTGGCGCCCTACCCACTGAGCTACAGGCGCCACCAAGTTTACCGTATCTTCTGCCATCTTTTTTGTGACTAACTTTTCTGTGGTCTTATGTATTTTGAGACAGAGTCTCACTATGTTACCCTTGGTAGAGTGTTATGGGTCTCAGCTCACAGGAACCTTAAACTCTTGGGCTTAAGCAATTCTCTTGCCTCAGCCTCCCAAGTAGCTGGGACTATAGGCACCTGCCACAACACCAAGCTATTTGGTCTTATGTTTTGAGTGTGTCTTTTTATGGATCTGATAGTCTTTCATTGAACTGGTGATTTTATTTATTGTAGTTGCTAAGGCATATATGTATTTCTGTCACTTTGTTTAGTTGTTTTTTTTTTTTAATAAGCGGAAGGGCTTTATTCACCAGCTGAGAGCTTACAGCATAGAAGAATTCCAAATGGCCACACTCTCCTACTGGCTTGGTCTTTCCCTTTTTATCAACAGTCAAAAAGTTCCACCCCACAGGTACCCATCTCATTGGGCAGTTTGAATCAAGTGGGAGATGCTATTCCAGCCCCAATGGAACTACAGGATTTCACGGAACTTGGAAATTTCCAAGTTCCAGGAAGTTAAGTTTATAAATTCCTAAGAGCTGAGTCACCATGGAGAGGACCCTGCAGGTGTAACCATGTGTCTCCTTGAGAAGACTTGTTCTCCTAGACCTCACCCTTCTCAGATATCCTCTATCATGCCCCCATTTTGAGACTCCAATATATTTTAATTTGGGGTCTCAGTTTCAGCTTGTTTCTGCAGGTGCCGATATTAATTACTTTTCAGCACTGAGGTTTTAGGGACTGTTACTTTTCTTGGGTTCCCTACTCAGGCCTTAATAGTACTGTGGTGGTGGGCTAATATACATAGGAGTTTTTACTTTTCCCTGTGACATGTTCCTCCCTTTCCCAAAGTCCAAAGTTCAATTAAGACAAGTCCCTCAAGGAGTTTCCTCAGGCTTCAGCTGTGTGTTGACAAGCCAGCTCCCAGTATGTGGCAGGAGCAGGGCATGTTGACCATTTTAAAAGGTGTCTTTGCTTTCCAAGAGGCAGTGAAGCCCTATTCAGCCAGCTGTGATTACTCCAGGTGAAAATTTCTTTCACCTTCACTGCCATGCGTGTGGTCAGGATGATGGTATAAAGTCCTTTCTACCTTGGTTTGAGGGGGAACAGTTTCTGATTCTAGACCTAGACTTGGTCTCCTTGATCCTCCAGAGAGAAAGGATGTATAGACACAAAAGACTAAAGAGAACGCGGTTAATTATCCCAGTGGAGAATTTCCTTGCTACTCTTTCTAGGGTTTTTGTCTATTCAGTTCCAGTCTTTCCCAGTTCTTTTATCAGTTCTTGCTAAATTGCAGAGGATTGACAGAGGCCTCTTTGAACAATACCAGTGGCAAAGCCTGTATCCAATTAAGCTTTGCTTCCTGGCAGAGTTGACCAATTTCTGTTCTTATGGTCCTCTTCATGCACTTTACCTTGTCTAAGCTTTGAGGCCTATAAGTTATTCAAAGCTTTAGCTTATTATTTGTACTAGTTCTGTTATGAAGGATAGCCCATTGTCAAATTTAAACCAGAGTGGCAACTTAAACCATGGGATGATTTCTCTGGGCAAAAGAAGTCCTCTCAGGAGTCCTTTTTATCCCGGTTGGGAAGGCTTTTACCTCTTCTAAGTCTGATAGATCATCACTAGCAAGTACTTGTTCCCTCTAAACCTGGGCATTTTAGTAAAGTCTACCTGGAAGTCCTCGAAGAGTATTGCTCCATATGACTGGATTCCTGCAGTCCTTGGGATGCGTTGAACTGGTTGCAGGTGACACACTGTAGACTGAAAGTTTCGACCAGGGCTGCCAGGTGGGAGATGTAGAGGTACCGGCCCAGCAAGTTCACCAAATACTCCTGTTGCCACGGTGGCTCCTAGAACCTGCGGGACTGCTACTGTCCATCTGACATCTTTATCCATTCTCTGTCTGTTGTAAGTCAATAGCCCCCCAAAAGACCCAAGTCTGTCTCAGCCTGTCTTGGCCTTGGTCCTCAGCGTGTACCCCCCTTGGGTTAATTCTGAGAACAGGTTTCTGACAAGGAAGTTCTCTGAGTTCCCTGACCCCCCTGGCCATGGTTGAAACAATGGTGGACACTCACTCAAGCAGAGCTTCCCAGGTTAACTGAGTTTCCCAAGCTACTGGGCTTTCCAACTTGTCCCCATGGTTACTGAGTTACCCCCCGAGCTGCCACGCAGCTACCTCTTGAGCCAACTACCTGACTGTAACCCCCCACCCTATAACCAGCCCCGTTCAGCTTTTGTACATGCTTGCTTTCACATCATCACAAAAAGAGTATAAAAGGCTGCCTGCATTTCTCTTCAAGGCTGTTTGCTCTTTGGGGCAGCAGTCCTCCTGGGCAGATGTAACCACCTGATTTGGGCCTTGCCCTTTGGGGCAGCGGTCCACCTGTGCAGATGTAAATAAATCATCACCATGTGATTTGAGCCTAAAGTGGAGGTCCGTGTATTCTTATGGGTGGCGTGAGTTACAACACCTCCATTTCCTGGCTCCTCTCCACTGCCAACTGTTCCTTCTCTTCTAGGGAGTAGATAGGTGAGAGCTTTTTTATTTCTTTTATCCTTTCACCATTCAATACTGACTTTCTTCTTATTTTTTTCTATATTTTCCATATTTTCTGTATTTTATAAAAACTCCATTTCTACTCTTTTGGTACTTACTCTTTATGTCTAATTTGTTTTCATCATCTCTGAACCTCCTTGTGAACTATAAGAAATACTAGAGAATAATTCTAATCACCTCCAGCCTGCATTTTATCTTATATATATTCAGTGTTGTCTTTCTCATTTTCCTTAATCCCTCTCAAATCAGAAATTATTATTGTGCTATCTAGTCAATGATTGTTTGGATTTATCCATATAACTTAGTCTTCTCTGGCTGCCATGATAAATTACCATAGGCTGGGTGGCTTAAACAACAGACATTTCTTTTTCACAGTTGTGGGGGCTAGGAAGTCCAACATCAAGGTGCCAGCAGATTTAGTGTCTGGTGAGGGCTCATTTCCTAGTTCATAGATGGCGATTTGTGTGATGTTCTACATGGTGGAGTGAGAAGGAGCTCTCTGCTGTCTCTTCACAGGATACTAATTTTATTGGACCAAAGGCCTACCCTATAACCTCATTTAAGCCTAATTACTTCCTATTCCAAAAGTAGCTCTAGAGATTAGGGCTTCAATGTGTGAATTTGGGGAGTGGGTAGGGAAAATGATACAGTTCATCCATAGCCCAGTACACTAACACATGTTTACTTATACTTTATTTACATATTTTATATCATTTATTTTTGACCTGTGAAATGTTTGTGTTAGCTTGGCTTACAGTTGAAAAGAATTTAAATAATTTTTCATTCAGCACTCTAAAGTGTTTTATAATAGGAAGGGTTTTAGCTATTTCTATGGTCTGAATGTTGTGTGCCTCTAAAATTCATTTTGAAATTTAATCACCATTGCAGTATTATTAAGAGGTAAATTATTATTATTTACCTTTGGGGAAGGTAATTAGGTCTTGAGAGTTACAGCCCCTTGAATGGGATTAATGCCCTTAGAAAAGAGATTGCAGGGAGCACCTTAACCCCTTATGCCGTGTGAGGAACATAGAAGGCACCATCTATGAGAAACAGGCCCTCAGCAGATTTTGAATCTGTTGCTGCCTTGATCTTGGACTTCCCAGCCCCCAGAACTGTGCAATGAATTTCTGTTGTTTATAAACTGTACAGTCAAAGGTATTTTGTTACATCAGCACAGACAGAATAAGAAATTGGTAGAAATGGAATGTTGCTATGACAAATACCTAAAAATGTAAAAGTGTCTTCTGAGCTAGGTAATGGGCAGAGGCTGGAGAGTTTAGAGGAACATGCTAGAAAAAGCCTATATTGCCATGAATGGGCCATAAAGGGCTACTCCGGTGAGGGCTTAGAAGAAAAGGAGAGCTGTAGAAGGAGCCTCAGTCTTCTTTGAGATCATCTAAGTGGTCATGATTACAATGTTCATAGAAATATGGATAGTAACAGCTATTCTATTGAGGTGTCAGAAAGAAATGGGGAACATGTTATCATAAACTGGAGGAAAGGCAATCCTTGTTATAAAGTGACAAAAAAAAACCTGGCTGGATTGTGTTCATGTTCTCATCTTCTGTGGAAGGAAGAACTTATAAGCAATGAATTTGGCAGAAGAAATTTTGAAGCAAAGTGTTGAAGGTGTGGCATGGCTTCTTTTGATTGTTTATAGTGACATGCAAGAAGAGAGAGAATGAAACTTAAACATTTGGAAAATTCTCAGCTTGGCGGCGTCGTAAATGATGTAAAAGCACGTTCAGGAGAGAACATTAAAGGTGTGACCAAGCAAATGTTTGATAATATTAAATGAGTAGAAGGAAGCTGGATGCTATTCATCAAGACAGTAGAGGAATGACCCTGAGGTTGTTTCTGAGATCTTTATAGCTGCCCTGTACATCATAGGCCCAGGATGATTTCAAGGCTCTGCACTGCATTCCAGTGCAGTGCTCCTGGCTGTCCCTGCTGTGGCTCAACTAGGCCCAGGTGTGCTCCATTTGGCCCTCTGGAGGGCACAGGTTGTAAACCTTGGCAGCATCTATATGATGTCTTCACTGGTCTTCAGAGTGCACACACTGTGGGTATGGCTGCTTTCTCCACCTGAATTTCAAATGATTCCTTGGAGAGACCCGGGGTCCAGACAGAGAACTACCATGGTAGTGAGGTCACTGCAGAGAGTCCCCACTAGGGCAATGCCCAGTGGAACCATGGGAGCAGGGTTTCCCCACAGACCCCAGACAGCAGAGCCACAAGCATGCAACACCAGCCTGGGAGAGCTGAAGGAGTGAGACTCCAACTCACTACAGCTGTTTTGTGGGCTCTACCCAGCAAAGCCACGGGGTTAGGGCTGCCTGAGGCCTTGGGAGCCCAACCCCCGCCCCAGTGTATTCAGAAGAGGGGACATGGAGTGGAAGAAAATTATTTTGCAGTCTTAAGATTTAAAGTTGATTCATGGGGTTTTGGACTTGGTTGTGACCAGTCACTCCTGCCTTACTATTGCTCCCTTTGACAAAGGGAATGTTTATCACATGCCTGTCTCTATTGTATTTTGATTTTTGTTTGATTTTGTTTTTGAGACAGAGTCTCAAGCTGTTGCCCTGGGTAGAGTGGTGTAGTGTCATAGCTCAAAGCTACCGCCAACTCTTGAGCTCAAACGATCCTCTTGCCTCAGTTTTTCTATTTTTAGTAGAGACAAGGTCTCATTTTTGCTCAGGAAGGTCTCAAACTCATGAGCTCAAGTGCTCCGCCAGCCTCAGCCTCCCAGAGTGCTAGGATTACAGTTGTGAGCCACTGTGCCTGACCTCTATTGTATTTTGAAAGCATATAATTTATTTGATTTTTCAGAATCACAGCTGGAGAGAAATTTGCCTCTAAATAAATCCTACCTCACATTTGATTTAGATGATATGTAGATGAAACTTTAGACATCAGACTTTTGAGTTAATGCTAGAATTAAGACTTAACTGAAGCAAAGACTTTTGGGATGGAATCAATTTATTTGGAATGTGAGAAGGACATGAATTTGGGGGGCACAGGTGCAGAATGCTGTGGTCTGAATTTGTGTGTAATTCCAAAATTCATGTTGAAATCTAATCCCTATTGTGGTAGTATTAAGAGGTGGGATCCTTTGGAAGGCAATCAAGTTATGAAGGCTCTGCCCTCATGAATGTGATTACTGTCCTTAGGAAAGATAAGGGCGAGTCCTGTCCTCTTTGGCCTCTTGTGAAAACACACAGAAGTCGGCTCGGCGCCTGTGGCTCAACGGGCTAAGGCGGCAGCCACGTACACCTGAGCTGGTGGGTTCGAGTCCAGCCTGGGCTGCCAAACAACAAAGATGGCTGCAACCAAAAAATGGCCAGGCATTGTGGTGGGCACCTGTAGTCCCTGCTACTTGGGAGGCAGAGGCAGGAGACTAGCTTGAGCCCAGGAATTGGAGGTTGCTGTGAGCTGTGATGCCATGGCACTCTATCCAGGGTGACAGCTTGAGGCTCTGTCTCCAAAAAGAAAAACAACAACAACACACAGAAGTCACCATCTATAAGGAACAGGCCCTCAAAAGGCACTAAATCTATCAATGCCTTGATCTTAGACTTCCTAGCTGCCAGAACTGTGAGCATAAATTTCTGTTGCTTAGAATAAGTTACCCTATCTAAGGTATTTTGTTATCAATGATTGTGTAGTGAGGCACATTGTTGAGAGATAAATTTCTATACCTTTTACTTTATTTTTCTTATTACATGTTTAAGCTCCCCACTTTAATCTCATTGCATGGTGACCATGTATGTGCTCAACAGTTTTCTGAGTTTAGATGGAACACTTCTCATGCTCCATCATTAAGTGTAGTGTTTATGTAGGTAGCTAACTTTTTGTCAAATTATTAAAACTTTTTTCTGTTCTCAGATATCCAGGATTTTAACAAAAGTAAGTGAATGTTGATTATCAGATGGTGGTCAGCCTTTGTTCTCTTTCTATGGTGACAGATATCTTCTAAGATTGAGCTATCCCTGCATTTCTGGAGTAAATTACACTTATGGTGTTTTATTATTTTCATATGTTTGGATTTTATTAGCCAATATTTTATTTTTCCCCACAGTTATGATGGCTGCTTATTTCCTTTCTTGTGCTGTTTTTGTCTTGTAGTATCATTTTTTGTGTTTGTCCATAAAAGGATTTAGCCAAGAGTAGTTATCTTAGTGCCTGAGACAGAGAATGCCATTTCAGACAGTTGGACATGTTTATTCAAAGCAGCAGAGACTTCTGAGAATCTGTGTTTGGGAATTTGTGTATTACTTTACATGTATTAGAGGAGAGTCACTTTCTATGTTCAGAGGTCAAGCTGTGAATCTGCGCCTGCAGACCCCGTCTGTGGCTTCCTGTGAGCCTTTGCCTCCAGCCATCCAGGTGCCCAGCAGCTTCTCCTGGAGACCCCAACATGCTTGTTCTCAGGAGACAGATTTCCTTACTGAATGTGGGCCTCACGTTTTCAATTTTCTGTTTTGAAAGCCTGCACATAGCTGATGACCTCACATGCATACATATTTTGGAGAATTTATAATTTTGAAAGCAGTGCTGATTTTATGCAACCACACATCCCCTTTCCTCCCATGTGTGCTCCAAGCTGTAGTGGCACTTGAGAAGGGGTCCTTCTGGCAACAACACACAGTCCTGGGTCACTCACCTCCTCACCTCCTTTATAGAAGGATGTATACTTTCATCTCAGGTCACTGTGATTCAGGGTCTTCTATTACTTGCACCTGTTCTAGCAGTGACACAGTGGTGCCGTTTATTCAGCAATCCATCTCTGCCCCATTAGTTTTGAGACTCCATTTAGTCTATTCTAAGTTATGATGGTTCTTAATGATTATAGCCCCTCATTTCCTACCCTTCCCGCCATGATTTTTCACATACTGTTCTGTGTTTCTGTGTGGTCTTCAGCCCCCAGCCTGGGACTGTCCTTTGAGAAGGTTATTTCCTGCCTTGCTCTGATGTCATTACCCAGTCGAGTTTCCACATTTCATCACTCAACTGCTCTGAGAGACTGCAATTCTGTGTTAGCTGTGGTCTCAGGCAGTAGCTCATGCCCTACCTTCCCACATGCGAACTGCTGCCAGAACACCCACCACTAGCTCTTCGCCATCTCTGCAGGCATTTAATGCCCCAGCTCAGCCATGACCTCAATACGGCCATCCTGTGTCACATCCCCCCCAATCTCTCTTCTCTCTTGCCTTGAGGGACTGTCTTAAGCTGCAAAGTCATCGTGCAAAGTCCAACCTTATTTGTGCTCTCATTATCTGAGCAGATACCCCAGTATTCTGCTTCATGGAAAAAACACAACTGTTACCAACAAATCTGTTCAACTTCCTACCCCTCCCCATGAACGACCTTTTTGTGTGCTCCTGACTGTTGCTCTCTCAGGTCAATGAGAGGAAGTGTTCCTTCCTCCTGTGGGTGTTCTGGTCTTGTACCTGTCCCCTGCTTCATTCCACCTGTGTGAGAACTCCTGGACCAGCTGAGCCACCATCTCCCACTTTTTCAATCCCTCACTCTAGTCTGACTCCCAACCCATAGTCCACAAAGAGCCAAGCTTTGATGCTAACAAGGCAACACCTATGGTGAACCCTGGTCTTTCCTAAACACTATACCCCATTCTGCCTTTCTTCCATGATGATTCCCCTAAATGAGTGCCTACTATACTAGTGACAGCATAGTCCTCAAGTCACTCTAATTCTTCATCCTACAGCAATTTCTTATCTTTCATAATCAAGTCATTGAAAATACTTCCTCTGACATTAACAGTTTAGAACCCTACCAATTCCAAATTCAGGACTTCCACATTCACAAGTCTTAACTTCCTGTTCTTTTCTTTTCTTGCAGTTTTTGGCGGGGGCCAGGTTCGAACCCACCACCTCCGGAATATGGGGCCTGGTGCCCTACTCCTTTGAGCCACAGGCGCAGCCTGACTTCCTGTTCTTTAACACTGTAGATTACAGCCTCTGTTCCAAGAGACTCCAATGGCAGGTTGCCATGGAAACTCTCCTGTGGTTGATCTACCCGGCT
This sequence comes from Perodicticus potto, assembly GCA_963574655.1. Classification (NCBI taxonomy): domain Eukaryota; kingdom Metazoa; phylum Chordata; class Mammalia; order Primates; family Lorisidae; genus Perodicticus; species Perodicticus potto. The sequence continues at coordinate 18,159 of CAUYRH010053765.1, read as the reverse complement.
TGTTCTTTCTGAGTGAAATGCCCACTTTTGCCTGCACTAATAAAAGTGGAGCTCCTTGAATTCCAGCCCAAGGATGTGACTTGAGAGCAGCCAAGGGACTGTTACTGGGCACAGGTGCTTACAGCAGGGTCTGAACACAAAACCCGTAGAAGGCAAAAAGACAATGTACATACAGGTAGAGACCAATGGGTGCTGGAAATCTTATTCAGTTCTGGAGTTTCTGGCCAGCCCTTAGGACCCTCCCTGTCCACTGCCCACACAACGGACTTTGGCCTTAGCTTTGAAGTGATATGTGACCAAGTTGACTCTATCCAAAAAAATTCTTCCTGGAAGTTTTTCCTGGCTTTCCCACCCAGCTGCCTTCTTGTGGCAGACCAGGTGCAGGCTGGCCAGGAAGGTGGGAACAGAGGGGAGATGAAAATAGGCAGTAGGTGGGGCTATGTCCTGCTCTTAAGCTGAGAGCACAGCTTGGGAAGAGAGTACCAGAGGGTCTTCAAAATGTTCATGGAAAATGTGCATTATGAAAAACCACACATGAATTTCAAACCTTTTTTGCACTAAAACAAATTCATACTAATTCGTTGTAACATATCTGAGCAAGATCTAGTTCGAAGCACTTAGAAGCGTAAGACAGCCATTATGAAAACTTTAGGGGACAATGCCCAAGGGGAATAAGCAGTTTATAAATGGATAACTCATTTTAAGAAGGGACGAGACAATGTGGAAAATGAAGCCACAGCCGCACCATCCATATTAGTCCTCAGGGAAAAATTAATCTTGTTCCTACCCTAATTAAAGAAGACTGACGATGAACAGCAGAAACAGTGGCCAACACCACCAGCGTCTCAACGTGGCTCAGCTCACACAGCTCTCACTGAAACACTGAAACTGAGCACACTCCCCACCAGATGGCACCAGCACTGCTGCCCCCAGACCAGCTTCAGATAAAGGCCAAGTTTCCAGTGAGGTTCAAATGGTCAACATCCTGAAGTATCAAAGAACTGTAATGGGAGCTGGAAAGTGCCTTTACCAAGAGACTCTCAAAGACAAAGCACAGTCACAGCAGTGGTCACCAAAAGGGGATGTGTCCGTCAGAACAAAAGCAGACTAGTCAAGGACAAAGGTCATGGCAACAGATTTCAGGGATGCTCAAGGCATTTTGCTTGCTGACAGCCTGCAGGGCCCAAGAATGGGAACATCTGCATACATGAGGGTGTTTGGGGACAGTCAGCCAAAGCATTCACAGAAAGACACCCAGTAAAGCCTCAGCAGAGAGTCCTTCTCCACCAGGACAGCCCCCATTTTTCCTCAGTTGATAGTGTGAAAAAGACCACATTGACATGGTTAAATTCCCAGGACTCTCAGTTCTTTAAGGGCAGGACTAAACGGCTGGTGTCATCCCTTACAAAAATGTCTTGAGGGAACCTACCCTAAAACATAAATTTACATTTTTATTTTATCTTTTAATTCCATTGTTTCCATGAATGTTTTATAGTCACCTTGTGTTTGTTTTGGGTAGAACTTTTCAGTCTGGTTTCTCAGCTCTCTTTGGACAGCTGCATTTTAATTGAAAAATGAAAGACATGGGTCCTGCTGCTGTCTACTTCCAGTGGTTCTCAACCTGTGGGTCGTGACCAATGAAAATATATCCTGCATATCAGATATTTATATTACCATTCGTAACAGTAGCAAAATAACAGTTATGAAGTAGCAACGAAAATAATTTTATGGTTGGGGGTCACCACAACATGAGGAACTATATTGAAGGGTCACAGCATTAGGAAGGTTGAGAACCACTGACTTAGCCTAAGTGTCAGATGTTGGACAGGTTAAGTGTAGGAGAACTCATGACTTCATGCACCTATGCCAGCTGGCAGGTGAAATCCAAGTTCCTTCAATGGAGATATTTACCTTCTGTCTTCTAGAATCTGGAAGAAGGAATGGAGGAAGGGCAGCCATGGAACCTCTCCTACTGGAATAGAAGTGTTCCCAGGATGGTGCCCCACTGCCCCATGCTGAGAAAAGACCTCTCCACCCTAATCATGCGTTCTCCCCACTGTTACCCAGTCACCCAAAGGTCAGAAGCACGGAGTATACTTTCTGTATAATATACTTAGGCCCCTTCCCCATCAATACTGAAGCCGTAACAAGCAAAGAAGAGTAGAGGAAAGAGGTGATTGTCAGTGATAACCAGTTATAAGGTTTGATTTCAAAAAGAAAACCGTATTACCAAAACCACTACCAGGAGACTTTGACTTGCTCTGAACACAGACTGAGGAGCCCTTGGGTTCAGAGCCAACTGCACTATCCCAAGGCTCCCAGAAAGTCAGACCAAGATGTAATCAAAAGAAAACAAGTTTAATTCATCAGGTTCCAACAAGTCTGCAGTGAGTCCAAGCTAAAGGGGGCTCAGCCCACGGCACTGCCCATGGCTTATGGCAGGCCAAAGCCACCTACAGTGGAGGCAAATGCCAGAAAGGTGGCCAGCCTGGCATTGCCATGGCTCACCTCACTTGCTCTGTTAGGGTAGTCTTTGAACTCTATTTTTAAATGCCCCTCATCATTGCATATGTTGGTATTACAGCACACTAGGTATACGAAAGGCATGGGCTCTTCCAGTATGAACTCCTTGGCTTGGAATTGCTTAGCTGTTCCACAATGTGTTGAGCACTGCTTTGAAATCAGGAGGAAACGTGGAAACATTCCTAGCAGGAAATAAAAAGAGAGAGAAAAAAACCATGTGAATCCCAGCTGTGACAAAAGCCTTTCTGTCTGTGTCTGTTGAACCCAGTGGGGGAGTCAGGAGCCCCCACCAAGAGGAAGAGTGCCAGGCTTGTGTGCTGGATGCTGCCACAGGGAGAGGCTTGTGTGTGGTGTGGCTGTCAGGTACCCCCAGCCCTGGCCTGTCCCTCTGCACTGGAAATGTGAGTCTGGGGATTGCTGTTTGAGAACACATAAGCTCTTTCTGCCTCAACTTCTCAAACATGGGGTTGATTCAGGCCTACATGACCACAGACACGTGAGAGGAGGGACTCTTGGCCATCCTGGTCCCTGCCCAGAGTGTGGAGCTGGCTTCTCAGTAGGCCAAGGTCAGCTCTGGGGTGGGGCCTGTCTTACGACTTCACCTCATTCTCCACTGTGCAAATAAATTATTTTTCCATGTTACATTATAAATCCCTTGTTGGCTAACCTGAGACTTCACCTCAGTGTCCCACAGACTTCCTGGAGCACAGGCCTGAGGACCGGGATTGGGATCCTCCAGCCCTAAAAATGGCACTGGGGCAGAATGTCCTGGGTGTTCAGATTCCCCTTGGGGAGGGCTTTGCATGCCCAGAAGTCCTCAGGGGAACTATAGTTGACAGAGTAGTGGTCTGCAAACTTTCTGAAGTATGCACCCTCCTTTTAAAATGTTATTTTCCCCTGTGCAGCTAGTTTTGGATGTTTAATTGTTTACTTAAAAAATGAGTGAAACCAAACCTGGATTTTCTCCATACCCCAAGTATTCATCTTGACCCCTACACTGGCAAGACAACCCTCACCCCCTCCTAACGGGACTTTGGTTTTCAAGTTTTTTTTTTTCTTTTTTGTAGAGACAGAGTCTCACTTTGTCCCCCTCTGCAGAGTGCCATGGATGGCGTCACACTGCTCACAGCAACCTCCAGCTCTTGGGCTTAGGTGATTCTCTTGCCTCAGCCTCCCGAGTAGCTGGGACTACAGGTGCCCGCCACAACACCTGGCTATTTTTTTGATGCAGTTTGGCCGGGGCCAGGTTTGAACCCACCACCCTCGGTATATGGGGCCAGTGCCCTACTCACTGAGCCACAGGTGCCGCCCTGGTCTTCAAGTTTTAAAGAAAAAAATCACTTTATGTTAGTTATTGTCTGCTTAGACAGCCCCTAATTGCTTAAAGCATTCTATCGACTTGCCGGTGAGCCCCCACCATGAATAAGGTACTTACTTACGGCAGCAGTAACACAGTACCTTTCAGTACTGTCACAGGTCTGAGGGTTTGAGCAGCTAAAGTCGTTTTCTTTCTCACAAACATTGCACGTCAGCTGGTTGTCTGCCAGGAGGAAGGAGGAGAGATGATAGACCGACACAGTTCTCTGCTAAAGAGGGACACCTAGTCCTTCCTGAGGCAGAAAGCCCATTACCGTCACTCCCCACCCTGTACGCCTGAGCTCTGTCAATCTCTCCCGGGGGTCCTCCTCACTCAGGTGCCCCGGCGTACTCAACACAGGCGACACACCCCAGACACACAAAGACGCGCCCGCACCCCCAGCGACCCCAGACTAGGTGCCAGCTGACCTTGTCTGGCTGTGACGTTGGCTTGTTTGGCCATGACGTTGGCTTGTCTGGCCGTGACATTGATTTGTTTGCCCGTGACGTTGGCTTGTCCCGCCGTGACGTTGGCTTGTCCTGCGGTGACGTTGGCTTGTCCCGCCATGACGTTGGCTTGTCTTGCCGTGACGTTGGCTTGTCCCGCCATGAAGTTGGCTTGTCTGGTGACGTTGGCTTGTCCCGCCGTGACGTTGGCTTCGGTCCGCACCTGTGGCAGGACCAGGACCAGCACCAGGAGCACGGCTAGCAGGGCCATCTTCTCAGGCGGGCCCTGCGCCGGAGGCCTCAGTCAGCACTAGGCGGCCGACCCCGGCCGACCCCGCCGCCTGCCACCCCGGAGGCCTCCCACGTCCCACGCCACCTCCCCGCACCGGCTTCTGCCAGTCCCGCCGCCCCCCGCAGCGCGCGCTCCCCTTCCTGCCACCTCCTCGGGGCCCGGAGCTCCTTCTGGAACGTTGCTCAGCCTCCGCTGTGGGGGCGCGGCCGGCCGTCCGCGAGGGCCGTTCCTCACAGCTGGGCAGCGACCAGGCGTCGTCGCAGTCGCTCCTTCGAGGCCTTCTGTGAGGAGCCTGGCCGCTGGGCCTCCCGAGCGCCCACCGCGCAACCTTCTCCCGCGGCCCCGCGGCCCCGCGAGGCGCGTCACGCGGCGTGGGCGTCCCCGCGGCCCGCCTGCGTCTGTGCGACGTCGCGCGGCCCCGGGCCGCGTCTGCAGGGCGGACTGTTGGACGAGCGTGTGCTGGGCCCTCACTGTGCTTTCCGGAGTTTCTTTCTGCTGATTCCTCTTCAGTTTGGGTAGGAAGCAGAAAGCCACCCGGGGCCCCGTCTCCCGCCCCAGTGCCCACGGCGCCGGGGAGCGGCTCCCTCCGGGCGCGGAGAAAGGGGGTGCGCGCAGCCCCGCCGGCCCGTCGGTGCGGGGGGCGCGGGCGCAGAGGAGGAGCGGGAACCCCAGGGGCTCACGAGGAAGCTTGGGGCGGGAGGCCACCGGGGAGGTGGCTCGTGAGAACAGTACCCTCAAAAACACAGATAATTTCATTTTAAGAAGGGATGAGACGAGTCGAAAATGCAGCCCTTGGCGGCCGACCGGCCACCTCGATCTTCCCGGGAAAACTACCCTCGACCACGCCCTTCGGGGCGGGGTCGGGCGACTTCGGGGCGGGGCGGGGCGGGGCCGGGGCGGGGCGGGGCGGGGCGGCGAGGACCCCGGGGAGCGTCGGGAGCTGCTGGCGGGCGAGATACACGCGGACCGGCGTCGAGCTCCAGAACATTCGCGGTTCTGACGAGCGCGGTCTCAGCCCAGGTATCCGCGGTTTTCCCCTCAGAGCCCCACCCACGGGACCCCCGCTGGTCTCAGCAAGCGGCTGAGGAAGGCGCTTTGTGGGTAGGGGGGAGGCGCAGCTGTGGAAAGTTCCAGAAAGGGGTGGGGGCGGCCAGGAGTGCCTCAGACACCTGGCGCGGGTGAGTTTCTGGGGCGCCGTCCTGCGGGGCAAGGTTGGAGTTTGGTCCGGCCTGGACCACAGCCTCGAGGGGCCCCCTTCTCTAGGAACACCCCTCCTTTGGGGTCCCAGACTCCTCCCTCGTCTCCCGACTCGGTTCCCCAGGGGTCCCAGATCCCTCCCCCGCGAACGCCGGTCCCTCGGGGTCCCAGATTCCCCCAGCCCGACTCCACTCTCCGGGGGTCCCACATCCTTCTGCCCTGAACGCCACTCCCTTGGGGTCCCAGATTCTCCATCCCCGGGAACGCCACTCCCAGGGGGTTCCAGATTCCCCACACACCACTCCCAGGGGTCCCAGATTCTCCATCCCCGGAACGCCGTTCCCAGGGGATCCCAGGTACCCCCCCCACTCCCCTCCCCGGGGGCCCCAGATTCACCATCTCCGGGAACGCCACTCCCTTGGGGTCCCGAATTCCCCATCTCCGGAAACGCCACTCCCAGGGGGTTCCAGATTCCCCACGTGCCACTCCCAGGGGATCCCAGGTACCCCCCCCCATACCCCTCCCCGGGGGCCCCAGATTCTCCATCCCCGGAACGCCACGCCCAGGGGTCCCAGATCTCACCCCCCACGCTGCTCTCCGATCCCTCCTCCCTGAATGCAGCTCCCAGAGGGGGGGGTCCCATATCTCTCCACGCCACTCCCAGAGGGTCCCAGATCCCCTCCCACATGCCGCTGCCTGGAGGTCCTAGATCCCTCTGCCCTGAACGCCGCTCCCGGGGCCTCCTAGATCCCCCCACGTAGCTCCCCGGGGGTCCTAGATCCCTGGCCCCCAATGCCTCTCCCAGATCTCCCCCAAGCCCACTCCCCGGGGTTCTCAGATCCCTCACCCCCAACGCCGTTCCCAGGGGGTCCCAGATTCCACGCCCCCCACACCTCTCCCAGGTTGGTCCTAGATTCCTCCCCACCCCCCAGGAACGCCTCTCCCATGTGAGTCCCAGATCCCTCCACTCCCTTGAGAAGGCAGCTCTCCTCACTCCCTTCAGGGTCCCAGGCTAGCTTCTTCCCTCACCCCTAAGCTGGCATTTACCTCCAGGCCTGGGGTTTCAGAAGCTATCCTAATTCCTTCCACCTTCTGCTCTTTGTTATTCTTTTCATGCTCTCGTTTTAGAGCTTAAGTTGCTAACATTTTCTTACTGTTTTGAAGTACAAAACTAGACATTGATTTCCAACCATTTTTCCTTTTTTTTTTTTTTTTTTAACAAAACAACAGATATTTATTCTTTCAGGGTTTTGGAGGCCAGAAGTTTAAAATCCAGGTGTGGGCAGGGCCATGCTCTATCTTAAGTCTCTGGGGGAAGATCCTTTCCTGCTTCTTCCAGCAGCTGGTGGCTGGCAGTGTCCCTGGCTTGCAGCTGCACCCCTATCTGTGTGCATCTCTCGGTTTTTCCTTTCTTACTGAACGCTTTCAGAGCTCTGCTTTCCTCTCCAAGTCTCTTCAGGCTACTTAAGTCAGGTTTCCATATGTAATTTTTAATTTCTTTCTTTTTTTTTTTTATTGTTTTGTCAATAAAACAAAAAGGATTTGTCAGGGTACAAAGAATCAGGTTACACTGATTGTATTTCTTAGGTAAACTCCATCTTAATTTTTAATTAATAATTGTGTCTTGGCCCAAGAGATGTACCATACACCGTAATTCCCAGTCCTCCCCTCCTCCTCCTGTTCCCTCATTCCCCAACCCTCTTGCTTCTATTAGATCATCTGCCTTCATATTAGAATTGAGTACACTGGATTCTTGCTTCTACATTCTTGTGTTGCTTTACTAAGAGGAATTCCACCTCCATCCAGGTTAATACAAAAGATGTTAAGTCTCCATGTTTTTAAAAGGGTGAATAGTATTCCATGGTATACATATACTACAGCTTGTTAATCTATTTCTGGGTTGGTGGGCATTTAGGTTGTTTCCACATTTTGGTGATTGTAAACTGAGCTACAGTAAACAGTCTAGTGCAAATGTCTTTGTGATAAAATGATTTTTTTTCCCTCTAGTTAGATATCCAGTAATGGGATTGCAGGATCAAATGGGAGAGAAGGGAATACTTTTAAGGGAAGTAGGGAGAATCCCCATATGTAACTTTTTATTATCACTGTGTCCAAAATATTTTTTTAATTTCTGTTGGGAATGATTTGGGACTCATTTAATATTTTTTGGAGGTGTGTTATTAATTGCCAAACATGAGGATTTTCTACTTATCTTTCTATAAGTGACTTTTTGCTTAATGCCACTATTGTTAGAAAACAATTTTCAAAGTTTTGAAACTTTGAGTTTCAAAAATTACTTTTGGTTGTGAAATGGCCATCCCTTCTCATTTCTTGCAATTCTTTTCCTCTTGACATCTGCACTAGCCAACACTAACTTCACTGTTACACCTTTTCAAGCCTCCCTTGCTTTGGGCTGTTTTTATATATTTTAATTCTAACTATGTTATAAACTTAACATTTTTTTTTTAGTGGGTCTGCTGTTAACAACATATCCTGACCATCGTTGCCCCAAATCCTGTTCATTTTGCCTTTGGTTTTGAAGAATATTTTTTCAAGAATGCGTGGTATCACTTTCTTCTTTACCATTTGAAATTACTGTTCTCTTAGTTTTTGTTTTTCATAGTTTCTGTTGAAAGATGCTATTTAAAGTTTTGTCTTTTTTCCACTGTGGCTGCTTTTATGATTTTCACTTTTTTTCAGTAGTGTAACTGTGATGGGTCCAAGATTGGTTTTACTTGCATTTATTCTGCCTTGGACCTACTGAACTTTCTAAGTTTGGGAGGTTATACCTTTCATTCATATTTGAAAATTTCTTTCCCAATAATTCTTTTTTTTTGTTTGTTTTTGAGACAGAGCCTCAAGCTGTCACCCTGGATAGAGTGCTGTGGCATCACAGCTCACAGCAACCTGCAATTCCTGGGTTCAAGCGAGTCTCCTGCCTCTGCCTCCTAAGTAGCTGGGACTACAGGCGCTCGCCACAACACCCCGCCATTTTTTGGTTGCAGCCATCATTGTTGTTTGGCGGGCCCGGACTGGATTAGAACCTGCCAGCTCAGGTGTATGTGGCTGGCGCCTTAACCTGTTGAGCCACAGGCGCCAAGCCCCCAATAATTCTTTAACTATTTCCTCTCTTCATTTCTCTTCCTCTCCTTGTGGGGCTCCAGTTACACGTGTGCTACATGTCCAACCCTATCTATGCATCTCCTTTCTCTGGTTCTTTCATTCTTGTCTATTTCTTTTTCTGGGTATCAGTTTGGTTTTTTTAAATAGACCTCGTCTTCTTATTTTTCAGTTTCTTCTTCCACTGCATCTGGTTAGCTGTTATGGCCATCCAAGTGAATTTTAAAGTTGCTAATATTTTGTTTTTCTATCCTAGCGTGTTCATTTGATTCATCTTTAGATTTTCTCTATTGATAGTTTTCTTCTTTTTAAAATCAATTTTATCTTTTTCTCTTTAGTATTCTGACTATGTTATTTAACACCAACATTTTGGTGGATTGTGGTTTTACTTCTATTTCTGTTGTATTAATTAGCATTCTCTGATAGAGTAAAACATATATTTGTAGTCTTCAGTTCCTGACACAGAGCTCCTGAGACCTTTGTCATTTCCTGAGTGATGGAGGTAATAGGAGCATTTTTTTTGGTCATACTATTTTGTCTTAGTACAGCTGGCCCTCTGCATCTGCAGTTTCTACATTCAAGGATTCAACCCACCACAGACTAAAATTATTTGAAAAAATAAAAATAAATAATAATATGGTAATAAAACAAATTAAAGGTTAATATAACAACTATTTATATAACATGTACATTGTGTTAGGTATAAATAATCTGAAGATAAGTTAAAGTATACGGATAATGTGTGTCAGTTATATGCAAATGTCTGCCATTTCTTATCAGGGACATGAGAAGCCTTGGATTTTGGTATCCTGGAGAGTTTCCTGGAACCAATCCCCCTCAAATATTGAGGGAAGACTGTGTCTGCTTCCTGACACAAGAGCCTGGGACTCTTGCAATCTCAGGAGTGTAAGAGTGTCTTTTGTAGGCTAATGAGGTAACTACGGGACCCCTAGACAGCTTCATGTTGGAGTCTGGTCATTAGGAGATGAAGACAACATTAGAGGGTTGAGCCTTTCAGCCCCACCCCCAACCTCCAGCCACGGTGGAGGGGCTCAAGATTGAGTCAGTTATCAATGGCCAATGATTTGATCAGTCTTACCTAGTGAGACCTTCCATAAAACTCCATAAACTGTGGGGTTCAGAGAGCTTTATAATTAGTGAACAAGTGAAGATTTGGGGAGAGTGGTGCCCGGAGAGGGCATTGAGGCTGAGCCCCTCTGTACACACCTGGCCCTGCACATCCCTTCCTTCTGTTTCTCAGTTGCTTACTTTATAGTGCACTGATAACAGTAGGAAAGTCTTTGCCTGTGTTCTGTGAGCTGTTGTAGCAGATTAAGAGGTGGAAGTCTTAGGAACCCCTGACTTATTTAGCTGGTCTGTCAGTCTACAGGTGGCCCAGACTGTCAGTTTGCATCTGAAGTGTGAGCAGTCCATGGGACTGAGCATTCCACATGTGAGGTCTGCCCTAACTCCTCATGGTGTCAGGTTGAATTGAATTTCTTGATCCCCCCTTGCTGTCCAGAGATTTAGAGAATTGGTTTGTGTGGAAAAACCCACAGATTTGGTGTCAGAAGTATGGTATTATAGAAATAGTTCATATTTTTAAAAAAAGAAGAAGAAAGAAATAGTTCATAGTATGGTCCCCTACCTCTTACAGTCCTGTGGTTTTTGTTTCATCTTTTAAAAAGAATCAATTTAGTTGTCGCTTTCTCTTTAATATTCTCATTATAATTTTTAAAGCACTCATGTGGTCATGTCAACATTTGTGTGAACTGTGGTTTTATTTCTGTTTTATTGATTAGCAGTAACCTGTTCCTGACTTGGGCATGTCCTGTGGTGTTTTTTATTTAATGTCTAACATTGTGTATAAAATAGTTGTAAAGCTTATAGATGATTGTATGTGACAACCCAAGGTGAGTGCCTGAGGCAGTAAGTGTTACAATCCTTGGAGATTTATTAGGCCAAGAATTGAGGATGCACCTGGGAAACCACAGACAAATCTGAGACCGTTTTTCAGAAGGGAATAGAGCACACAAAAGGAAAAAAAAGAGGAGGGGGTGGGCAGTGAGAGGAGTGTGGACAGTCTTGGGCGACCCTGCACATCCCCATTTTACATAAGTAAAGCAAATGTTAGAAGAGGAAAAGGGCAGGAAGGAAGGATGGGTTATGTCGCTGTGTCCCTGTGTCCCTGTCTCGGGTGAAAGGTCGTCTGCTCTCGTCCCATCTCTGTTCTGCACCTGGGAAGACAATGTGCAGTCTGCATTGTTACTGCAGAATCGAACAGAATGTTGTTCCAGGAGCTAGACTTAGCCTGCAGATGCAAAGTTACCACTTAGAAGTCCTTGCTTCTGGGACCCAGTGAGGAGTTGCCCTATGAAAGACCTGAGAGGCAGACACCTGAGGACTTTACCCTCCTGTGGGATCAGGCTGATGGGTGGTGGTAGGAGCAGCTCTGCTGTGGAGGGGGTGTGACATGACTGGGCCTCCAGGTTTGACCTTCCCTTTTTATCAGGAATTGGTCCTGAGATGTTGTTTTTCTTATATATGTTACTTCTGGATATTTCTGCCCAGTCTTCTCTCAGGGAGACTGTGGAAAGGCCCAGTCCACTGGCCTGCTCAGGAGCAGAACCTGATTGGGATGGTTGCAGCTTTGAGCAGACCCAGGCCACCTCTGGAGCCAGCCCCTCTCCCTAATCCTGACTGAAGCAGGCGTGAGCCATGCTGCTCTCCCAGCCCATTCTCACTTTTGTTGAGGTGTGAGGAGGAGGCCTGCCTGGCTTTTGGTTCAATTCATGCGATTTTATCTCCCAGCTGTGTGTGGCCAGGAAGAGTTGGCTTAGTCTAAGCATTTCCTAAATGTGTGGCTTGTCTGAATCTTCAGCACTGGCAGTTTCCCCTTTCTAGGTTTTGACTTCTCTCTTGAATCTCATTATACCACCAATCTCACCAGTTTCACATGGGCCACTGGCTGTTGGCAGAGACCAGTGGTGTCTGTCCGATTGTGGTGGCAGCTTCTAGAAGCACTTTGTCTCCTAGGCTCTACCACACTACAGAGCTCTTACTTGGCCTTTCCCTGCAGGGTCCCTCCCATCTCAGCCCCTGGAGACAGACTCTCCCATGGGAAAACATTTCTTGGGTTGCTCTTGAGGCCTAGAGTCAACCACTGGATACAGAGAAATATTTGGGGTGTGAATACCCTGGATGAGCTGCCATGTGAAGCAGCCCTAGGACTTCCCTGACTTGAGAGGTGATGATGAGCTTGTCTAAGATGAAGGCAAGAGCATGGCAAAGCCTTTATGTGTGTAAGACCTATGCAACCCCACTCCCTAGCCGAGGAGCTGCCTGCCCAGTGGGGGAGGTGTTCAGGTTGGCAGGGGAGGGAAGATCACAGGCTATTGGTACCAGCAGCAGGAAGCTAGTATGCAGAGGTACACAGTGGCTGATGTGGTGTCTGTTCCTCCTCACCTTCAGGCTCAAGCTCCTCCAGGAAATGATGCTCCCCTTTGCTTTACTTCTTGCCATAGGGCTCCCACTTGTGGGGACCAATGTCACCGAGGTTGGTCGGGACTGTAAGTATCATTCCCTCTCCCTGTCTTGAGGGGGATCTTGACCAGAGTTGATGGGGGTCTTTGGAAGGGTTGACTAGAATTTAGAGCATCTCAGCTACCTGGGGTTGATGTTGTCAGTGTAATTATGAGTGGGAACTAGTCGATTTTGGGAGAGCATGAGCAAGGAGGCAAGGCTAGGAGGCAGAAGGACTTCCCCAGACGAACAACTCCCTGACCAGGAGACCTGAGGGAGCATCTTGATGTGGCACTTGCCCATCAGGCCAGGCAGGAGTGGCCAGGGAAATCCAGAAGCATGAAGGCCTGCCTCGTTGAGGCAGACCTGCTATGGAGAGCAGAGCCATCCCTCAGCTGGCTGCTGAGGTGTCCCCTCATCCTGTCTCTGAGAACAAGAAGAGCTCCTGTGGACACCTGCTTCTCTCACCAGAGCTGGTCTCGTCCAGACTCAGACCGCACAGAGAGCTGAATTGTGATGCTTAGGGAAGTCCCTGGAGGTGGAGGGCAGGGGCTGCCCGTTAGAGGGGGGTGGAGCTGGCTGATGATGTTGGGAACCGTGTGAGGGAGCAGAAGGTTGATGCCTGCTTTCTTCTCTCTCAGGGACCTTTAGTCTGAAATGCCAAGAATGCACAATCATAAATGACTTCAACTGTGACACAGTATTGGAATGTCCCTATCACATCAGGCGCTGCTTGATAGTCTCCATTCGTAAGTACCTCTGTCATTTTGGCACATTGTGGATTGGTCTTCTACTTGAGTTGTTTTGGGGGCAGGGCTAGTCTGCTTCTCTCTTCACCAGCCCTGTTACCCTTCCCTGGTGTATATCTGCCCCAATAGTGAACCACAGGCACAGGGCTCAGCCTCCTGTGAAGCTGCACTCATTGTCCTGTGGAGTCAGGTATTCTGCAAGGCAGAACAGTCAGACCATACATCTGTGATGTCTTGGGGGTATGAGCATCACTGGACTTTGAGGCCTCTGACTCTTGCCTGTCTCAGGTTATGTGTGTAGACACCCAGTACAGCATAGTGACTCTTCTGTGCTGGCCATCAGCTTATCCTCACTCTCACCCTCCTTCATGCCCATCCATCTTTCCCATTTGTAGGCCTTGTGACCAGCAGCATTTCCTAAGACCCCAGCAGATGCTCTGCCACCAGACCACAGAAATGACAGGTGCCCCAACGGGGCAGTTTAAACATGTCTGCAGGAGACCCATTTGTACCCCCTAACTGGGAGGGCAAAGGTGCTTGGCTTTTGAATAGCTTTTGATATTTTCCTGCAAACTTTGACTTTTCTGCCCCACCTCAGTCCTTGCTCTGGACTATTCCTCTTCAGACTCCCAACTCACATCCCTTTCATGGCTTCTTCCACGGGCATGGAAACTATAACATCTATACTTCATAACTTGTACCTGTCATACTTTAGAGGGTGTTTTCCTGGGTGGACCCTGATGGATACTAGGACAAGAATTTATAAGAGCTTTTGGCAGAGATTTGGGAATGCTAAAATGCTTGGACATTTTTCCCTTCCAGATACTTGCTGATTTGGGGGACTGTGAAGGATGGTAAGCAAAAGGCCTCTGTGAAAACATTCTGAATGTCAGAAACTAAGCTTCCCTCCACAGCTGACATCAGTGAGATGTTGGAGGAGGAGCACGCAGACCTATGGGGCATAGGGAGAATCCAGACACAGTGCACATGGATATGCCCATCTGACTTTTTTCTTTTTGAGACCGAGTCTTGCTCTTTTGTCCCTGCTAGAGCACAGTACCATCATCACAGCTCACAGCAACCTCAAGTGATCCTACTGACTCAGCCTCCTGAGTAGTTGGGACTGCAGGTGTGCTCCACTATGACTGGCTCATTTTTCCCCCCTATTTTTAATAGAGATGGAGAGTTGCTTTTCAGACTGATCTCAAACTCCTGAGCTCAAGGAATCCACTGCCTCAGCCTCCCAGGGTGTTAGGGTTACAAGTGTGAGCACTGTGTCTGGCCTTAACTGACAAAGGTGCAAAACCATCAATGAATCATTCATGGGGGAAATGAACCTGCATATCAAACCTTATATAAAGATTAACTCAAAGTAGATCATGGCCTTAAATGTGTAAGGTCAAACTCTAGAATTTGTAGGAAAAAAAGACACATAAGAGAAAATTTTCAGCATCTAGGGTGAAACGTCTTGGACTTGGCCCAGAGTATGAACTGTAAGAGCCCTCTGGTGATATGGCTGTCAGCCAACTGAAAGCCTTTGTTCTGTGAATGAGCATGTTAAGAGAATGGAAAAGGCAAAATGCAGACTACAAGAAAATATCTGTAAATCACACATTAAACAGAGAACAAGTATCTTGAATTCATGAAGAAATCTTAAAAGTTGAACAGTCAAAATCTATCTAGTCTCATTATAAAATTGGCAAAAAGACATAAAAAGGCATTTCACTAACATGGATTCACAGATAGCAAACAAGCACATGAATAAAGTCTAAACATCATTAGCCATTAGGGAAAAACCAATTAAAACCTCAGATGGCACTAATCAGAATAGCCAGAATAGAAAATAGTGACAGCAGCAAATGCTAGTGAAGATGCAAAGAAACCACATCGTTCATAGGCTGCTGAAGGGCAGGACCCAAAATGACGCAGCCACACAGCAAACAGTGCAGCAGTTTTTTCTTTCGTTCTTTTTTTTATTAAGTCGTTTGTATATAGATCATGAATATATTTATGCCATTATGGGATTCAGTGTGTTGATTATTTATACAAATTGAAGTGCTTGCATCCTACTAATTAACATAGCCAGCCTTCACCTCATTTACCCAATTACAGTGTTAAGACATTTGTGTTCTACACCTGATAGATCCAACTCGTACTTGCAATATGTTCCATAGGTGTAGTCCCCCTATTAACCTCCCTCTATCGGCCCACTCTGCCCCTTCCCCTCTCCCCCTTCCCTCCTTCATCCTAGGCTATAGTTGTGATTCATCTTTCATATGAAAGTGTGAGTGATTATAAATTGGTTTCATAGTAGTACTGAGTACATTGGATATTTTTTTTCCATTCCTGAGATACTTTACTAAGAAGAATATTTTACAGCTCCATCCATGTAAACATAAAAGAGGTAAAGTCTCCATTTTTTTAAATGCTGCATAGTATTCCATGGTATACATATACCATAATTTATTAATCCATTCATGGGTCGATGGCCACTTGGGATTCTTCCATGACATGGCAATTATGAATTGGGCTGCAGTGAACAATCTGGTGCAAATATCTTTGTTGCCAAATGATTTTTTGGTCTTTTGGATATACACCTAGTAGAGGAATTGCAGGATCAAAGGGCAGAGTTACATTTAGATCCAAACTTCCTTCCGAAAGGAACGTACTAGCTTGCATTCCCACCAGCATTGCGGAAGTGTTCCCTTTTCTCCACATCCATGCCAACAACTGTAGTTTTGGGATTTTGTAATGTGGGCTACTCTTACTGGAGTTAGATGGTGTCTCAGAGTAGTCTTTGTTTGCATTTCTCTGATGATTAAAGATGATGAGAATTTTTTCATGTGTCTGTAGACCAAGCACCTGTCTTCAGAGAAGCTTCTATTCATATCTCTTGCCCACAATGAAATGGGATCGCTTGTTCTTTTCTTATTAACAAGTTTGAGTTCTCTGTGGATACTGGTTATAAGACCTTTGTCAGAAATACAACTTGCAAAAATCCTCTCCCATTCTGAGGACTGTCTATTTGCTTTATTTAGTGTGTTCTTGGCAGTGCAGAAGCTTTTTAATTTGATCAGATACCAGTAATGTATTTTTGATGTTGCTTCAATTGCCCGGGGCATCTTCCTCATAAAGTATTCTCCCAGGCCAGTTTTTTCAAGTGTTTCCACTGCACTCTCTCCAAGAATTTTTATAGTTTCATGTCTTAAGTTTAAGTCCTTTAACCAGCGAGAGTTGATTTTTGTTAGAGGAGAAAGGTGTGGGTCAATTTCAGTCTTCTGAAA
The DNA here is from genome assembly GCA_963574655.1 of Perodicticus potto. Lineage (NCBI taxonomy): Eukaryota > Metazoa > Chordata > Mammalia > Primates > Lorisidae > Perodicticus > Perodicticus potto. The sequence goes on along the minus strand of CAUYRH010053765.1, from coordinate 1,669 downwards.
GTCGCCAGTCAATTCACCTAGCACCATTTGTTAAATAGGGAATCTTCCCCCCAATTTATATTTTTGATAGGCTTATCAAATGATGATAAGTGTCTGGGTTTACCTCTTTGTCTTCAATTCGGTTCCATACATCTACCTCTCTATTTTTGTGCCAGTACCATTCTGTTTTGATCACTATCGATTTATAGTATAGTCTGAAGTCTGGAAGCATGATTCCTCCCGATTTTTTTTTTATTTCTGAGTAATGTCTTGGCTATTTGAGGTTTTTTCTATTTCCATATAAAACGAAGTACTAATTTTTCCAGATCTTTAAAGTATGACAGAGGTGCTTTAATAGGAATCACATTAAATCTGTAGATTGCTTTAGGTAGTATAGATATTTTAACAATGTTGATGCTTCCCAGCCATGAGCATGGTATATTTTTCCATTTGTTAACATCTTCAGCTATTTCTTTTTTCAGAGTTTCATAGTTCTCTTTATAGAGGTCATTCATGTCTTTAGTTAGATACACTCCCAGCTATTTTATCTTCTTTGGCACTATTGTAAAGGGAATAGAGTCCTTGATTGTTTTTTCCCCTTAACTATTGTTGGTATATATAAAGGCTACAGATTTGTGAGTGTTAATTTTGTAACCTGAGACATTGCTGTATTCCTTGATCACTTCTAGGAGTTTTGTAGTTGAGTCCTTGGGGTTTTACAGATATACAATCACATCATCTGTGAAGAATGACAGTTTGATCTCCTCTGGTCCTATTTGGATCCCCTTGATTGCCTTCTTTTGCCTGATCGCAATGGCTAAAACTTCCATTACAATGTTTAAAAGCAGTGGAGACAAAGGGCATCCTTGCCTGGTTCCTGATCTGAATGGAAATGATTTCAGTTGTACACCATTCAATACAATATTGGCTGCGGGTTTGTTGTAGATGGCCTCTATCAGTTTAAGAAATATTCCTTCTATACCTATTTTCTTAAGTGTTCTGATCAAGAAAGGATGCTGGATATTATCAAAAGCTTTTTCTGCATCAATTGAGAGAATCATATGGTCTTTTTTTTTGATTTGTTTATGTGTGATGTGTTATATTTATGGATTTACGTATATTTAACCATCCTTGGGACCCTGGGATGAAACCCACCTGGTGGTGATGTATAATTTGTTTGGTGTGTTGTTGGAGTCTGTTTGCTAGGATTTCATTGAATATTTTTGCATCAATATTCATTAGCGATATTGACCTATAACTTTCTTTTCTTGTTGGGTCTTTTCCTGGTTTGGGAATCAGGGTGATATTTGCTTCATAGAATGTGTTGGGAAGTATTCCTTCTTTTTCTATGTTTTGGAAAAGGTTAAGTAATATAGGTACTAGTTCCTTTTTAAAGGTTTGGTAGAATTCTGGCGTGAAGCCATCTGGTCCTGGGCTTTTCATTTTGGGGAGATTTCTTATAGTTGATGCTATTTCAGAACTTGTTATAGGCTTGTTCAACATTTCGACTTCTCTCTGGCTAAGTCTAGGAAGGTGCCATGTTTCCAAGTATTGATCTATTTCCTTCAGATTTTCATACTTCTGAGAATAGAGTTTTATGTAATATTCATTAAGGATTTGTTGAATTTATGAGTATGTTGTTATTTGGCCTTTATACTTTCTGATTGATGAAATTAGGGATTTTACTCTT
>CAUYRH010053764.1:0-17996 GCA_963574655.1 Perodicticus potto | reverse complement strand
TGTATATAATTCTAAACTGTTTGGCCAGTCTCTTAGTCCCATTTAACAGATTAGTTTAGTAAAATAGCTAGGTCTCATTTTATGAGTTGACAGTACAGACAAGGCTGGGACTTAATACAGGTAGGCCACAGCCTCTTTTTTCTTTGAACCATTTTTCTCTAATTTCTCTCTTTACTAAAGACAAAGTATAGCAGATCTAACTTACTTGCCAAAATAAACTGTACCTTCAGTATACTGGGTCTCATTATCTGCATAAAGTGCAGTAAGAATAATTAATTATTAGCCATCTAGGCTCTTCTTTCCTTTAAAATTGGCTTTGCAGGAACCTTTTATAAGGCATCTCAGGCTGGACTTTCTTGAAAGCATTTCATGAGCCCAGGTTTTATCTGTGCCATTAGATACCTGTATGCATTGGGTAAATTCCTCTTTTGTTGAGGTCCTTAAGCACATTTTGATTGCTGGACCCATCAGCAAGTGACCTTTGTTACTTATCAGATCAGGAAATGTTACTGATGGGTATCTGGCTAGTTTTCCAAAGGGCTTTTCTTATTGGCCTTATAAAGTCAATTTGAATTCCTTAATGCAGTCTGGACACCTTTGGAAATGCTATTCCAGCCAAAGCCTTGGTAAAATAACCAGTGCCTTCATCATGTCCTATAGAGCAAAACAGATTCTTTTTTTTTTTTTTTGTAGAGACAGAGTCTCACTTTATTGCCCTCCATAGAGTACCGTGGCATCACACTGCTCACAGCAACCTCCAACTCCTGGGCTTAGGTGATTCTCTTGCCTCAGCCTCCTGAGTAGCTGGGACTACAGGCACCTGCAACAATGCCCGGCTATTTTTTTGTTTTGCAGTTCTGCCGAGGCCGGGTTTGAACCCGCCACCTTCCGTATATGGGGCCGGCGCCCTACTCGCTGAGCCACAGGTGCCACCCACAAAACTGATTCTTATTGAACTAATGCAAATAACTGTATCATCAAAATTAAGAATACTTACAAATGGCTTTCAAATTTCAGAGAAATCAAGGACAGAGAAAAAAATACATGTTTTAAATTCTGCTCATAAGTACATACATTGCTTGAAAAGCTACAAGTAGATCAAAAGACAGAAAATTATTTTCTTGACTTCTGCAAAAAAGAACACAGAAAGAATCAACAGTATTTTGAACAAAAAGTCATAACAGGCTCAGCGCCTGTGGTTCAATGGGCTAAGGTGCCAGCCACGTACACCTGACCTGGCAGGTTCGAATCCAGCCTGGGCCTGCCAAACAATGACGGCTGCAACCAAAAAATGGCTGGGCGTTACGGCAGGCGCCGGTGGTCCCAGCTACTTGGGAGGCAGAGGCAGGAGACTCGCTTGAGCCCAGGAATTGGAGGTTGCTGTGAGCCGTGGTGCCATGGCACTCTATTCAGGGTGACAGCTTGAGGCTCTGTCTCAAAAAAAAAAAAAAGTCATAACAAACTAGCCCAGTTTCACCTAACTGATTTCTGCTCTGTTTGAAGTTACGTTAGCAATACTCATAGATATGTTAACTTTCCAATGAAAGTTCTAAAAATCTGCTTTTAGTCCAAAGGTATTCAATTTCTAAAGACATCAGGATTTTGAATTTGAGAGAATTTGTCAGCCTCTCTTAATATTTCTTTTTCTTTTTAGGTTAAACTTTGGACTCAGCCAGTTACATAAAAAAACACTTTCTTTTTTTAGATGAATTAAAATTATTACCAACGGCTCGGCGCCTGTGGCTCAATGGGCTAAGGCGCCAGCCACGTACACCTGAGCTGGCGGGTTCGAATTCAGCCCGGGCCCGCCAAACAACAATGGTGGCTGCAACCAAAAAATGGACGGGTGGTTGTGGTGGGCGCCTGTAGTCCCAGCTACTTGGGAGGTGGAGGCAAGAGACTCGCTTGAGCCCAGGAATTGGAGGTTGCTGTGAGCTGTGATGCTACAGCACTCTATCCAGGGTGACAGCTTGAGGCTCTGTCTCAAAAAAAAAAAAAAGGCCAAATTATTTCCAGAAACCTAATATCAATTTACACTCCCACCGAGAGTGCAAAACTCTCCACACCCAAGCCAGTGTAGGGAATGACAATATTTTCTTTTTTTGTAGAGACAGACTCTCTTACTTTGTCACCCTTGGTAGAGTGCCATGGCGCCACATGGCTCACAGCAACCTCCAACTCTTGGGCCTAAGCAATTCTCTTGCCTCAGCCTCCCGAGTAGCTGGGACCACAGGTGCCCGCCACCATGCCCGCTATTTTTTTGTTGCAGTTTGGCTAGGGCTGGGTTTGAGCCCACCACTCTAGGTATATGGGGCTGGCGCCCTACCCACTGAGCCACAGGCGCCACCCAGGAATGACAATATTTTCATCTTGATAATCTGGAAGGGAAATAAATAGCTAGCCTCTCACAGTTTTGATTATCATGTCTTTTATGAACAGTGAATCTGACTGCTTTTCATATGTTTATTAGCTATACTTTTCATTGTTCATGTTGAACTATAAATTTGAGAAATACACAAAACATTCGGAGCTGGGTGCAGTGGCTCACGCGTGTAATCCTAGCACTCTGGGAGGCTGAGGCGGGTGGATTACTTGAGCTCACAGGTTGGAGACCACCCGAGCCAGAATGAGACCCCATCTCTAAAAAAAAGAAGGGTGGTTCCTGTGGCTCAGCGAGTAGGGCACCGGCCCCATATACCAAGGGTGGCGGATTCAAAACCGACCTCGGCCAAACTGCAAAACAAAAAATAGCCAGGCGTTGTAGCAGGCGTCTGTTGTCCTAGCTACTCGGGAGGCTGAGGCAAGAGAATCACTTGAGCCCAGGGAGGTCGCTGTGAGCTGTGTGATGCCACGGCACTCTACTGAGGGGGATAAAGTGAGACTCTGTCTCTACAAAAAATTAAATAAAAAAATTAAAAAAAAAACAGCTGGGCACCGATAGTCCCAGCTACTTTGGAGGCTGGGGCAAGAGAATCCCTTAAACCGAAGTTTGAGCTTGCTGTGAGCTATGACGCTAGGGCACTTTGCCAAGGGTGACAAAGTGAGACTTTGTTTCAAAAAAAAAAAAAAAAAAAGAAGAGAGATAAAGAAAAATTCTGAAAATCTAACGTGTCAATTCTTATCTAGTCTTTTTTTAAAGTCTCACTCTGTGCTCTGGATAGAGTGCTGTAGCCTCACTGTTCACAGCAACTTCAAACTGTTGGACTGGAGTGACCCTCTTGCCTCAGTCTTCTGAGTAGCTGGGACTACAGGCGCCTACCACAATGCTCAGGCTGGTGGTGAACTCCTAAACTGAAGTGATCCACCTGCCTTCGCCTCCCAGAGTGCTAGGATTACAGGTGTGATCCACTGTGCCACTAGATCTTACCTAGTCTCCGTAAGGACACTGGCTTGAGTGGGCAAAAGCATCAGCTAAGCCAATCAGTGCCTTATCCTTGGCTTTTACACTGGAGACCAAGTCCAGGAGGCCTAGAGCACATTCAGAGTGGGGAAGGTGGCACCAAGGAGTTAGATGTGCTGGCTTAAGTAAAATCAACACCAATACGCACTGGCCATGTACTGCTTTCTTTGAGTAACAGATGTCTGGGGCCAGCATCACTAGAATGACCTTTCCCTGTGTGCCTCTGAGCTCCGGGTGATGGCCTCCAGGGTCCTGGGCTGAGATCCGGGTCAGGGAGCGAAACTCAGTTTCCAGAGCCTTTAGTGTTGCTTTCCCTGTCTCCTTCCCCAGGGTAGGCCCCCACTCAGTTGTGAGCCAGGCTGGAGGATGGTCTTAGGGCAAAGGGAAGAAAGAGCAGAGTGGGGAGGCAGGGAGGCGAGGAGGCAGGCCACCGGGAGCCAGCAGGGTGTGCGGCCGCCTGCGAGGGAGAGCACAGACGTCTGGCAAAGTCTGCATTGCTCAGAGTTTTGTCCGCTTGACAGCAGGCCCTTCAGCAAGGTGAATTCTTTCAGAAAGGGTCTCATTCACATGCTGCCAAGACATCCGCGACCTATTCTTGAATTTACACAAAAATTAAGAGAAAAACAGCAGCCTGGCCAATTTAGCAACTTGCAAGATGCAGCTGGTGCTCCTGTTCACCCCCAAAGGCCAGGCCTTCCGCCCCACCCTACCTCCCAGAGGTCTCGCCAGTTATTTAGTATCCTGAAGCTCCAGGCCTCAGTGTGACAGCTGAGTGACTTAGCTGGCACCGTGAGATGCAGAATGACAAAGGCGCTGAGCAGTGGCGGCTGGTGGCAGGGATAGTAAGGGATGGCTGGGATGGGCACCGTGGAGGAGCCCCAGCACCAGCGGCTTCGAGGGCGGCATATTCCATGTCCTTGCTGGTTCCAAAATATTGATAGTTTTTGTATGATTGAGGGGCTTTTGCAGGCCAACAAATGTTGCTGCCCAGCCAGGTTCATCTATCTGCCTGCTGCCCAAGACAAAGCCAAAGTTCAGAGGTTTCCAGCAGAGAAAAGGTTTATTCCCCAGGGGGCTAAATGGGGCATGGGAGAATTCTCTCAAATGGGCCTTCCTGAGAAATAAGGGAACAAGGTTTTTGAAGATTAGACAATCAGAATCTGCTAATTGGCTGGTTTTGGGGCCGAGAGTCAGTATGGGCCACAGTCTAGCTGGGTCAGGTACTGGAATGCAGAACCTTGGGTAGAGTGTCCAAGACCAATTGAGCCAGTTCCTCTGTCAGGGTTGGTTTGTCACCAGAATGCAGAATCTGAAAGACATCACCAAAACTACCCCTACATTCCAAACAGGTGATGTTCTTCTGTGGACAACTATGCATGGCTCCAGGATAAACAAGCAGAGGGAGCAGTGTATTATCAAGCAAATGAGGGAACAATGGCTGATTTGTCTCATTATTTTAGCTAAGCCTGCTGCTTAGAAAAGTTCTGGAGACCCCCACTCTAGTTCCCACCTTGTACCTCCTCCTCAATTTGTAGGAGTGGTTTCAAGTGTGGTACTTGGAGCATTCTCACAGCCAGAGGAGGTTGGGTTGAAGGCCTCTCCTAGGCCTGCCTGAGACAGTTCTTTTTTTTTTTTTTTGCAGTTTTTGGCCTGGGCTGGGTTTGAACCCGCCCCTTCTGGCATATGAGGCCAGCACCCTACTGCTTGAGCCACAGGCGCCGCCCCTGGGACAGTTCTTTCCTTTGTCGCTGCCAGCAGCACTTTTGGTATGGGGCTCTCCTGCTCAGAGCTGGACAAGGACCCCTCGTTTTTGTAGGCCTGGGTGAGCTCAGAAATCAACTTTCTTTTTCTTTTTCTCTTTTTGAGACAGAGTCTCACTTGTTGCCCACGGTAGAGTGCTTGTCATCATAGCTCACGGCAACTCAAACTCTTGGGCTCAAGCGATCCTCTTGCCTTAGCCTCCTGAGTAGCTGGGACTACGGGCGCCCACCACAATGCTCAGCTATTTTCAGACACAAGATTTCACTCTTGCTTAGGCTAGTCTAAACTCCTGAACTTAGGAGTGAGTCACCCACCTTGACCTCCCAGAGTAGAAATTAGTCCCATCGCAGACCTCTATCTCTAGGCTCAAACAGGCCCTTTTCTAGGCCATACCCTCTGGGCTCTTAACAAGGTCATAAACAAAGCAGCCTGAAAGATTTTGGACAGTTCCTCCAGGAGTAGGGGGCACAACACCCTAATTCCTTGCTTTGGGGCAAGGACCACATTCCTTTGCTAATTTTTTTTTTTTTTTTAGTCTCACTTTGTCACCCTCAGTAGAGTACTCTGGCGTTCTAGTTCACAGTAACCTCAAACTCCTGGGCTCAAGGGATCCTTTGCCTAAGTCTCCCAAGTAGCTGGGACTACAGGCTCCTGCCACAACACCTGGCTATTTTTAGAGATGAGGTCTCTCTCTGGCTTAGGCTGGTCTCCAACTCATGAACTCAAGCGCAATCCATCAGCCTTGGCCTTCCAGACTGCTGCTAGGATTACTGTCATGAGCCAGCGGGCCAGCCTCCTTTGCTAATTTTTTAGGATTGTTTTCTCCCTTAAGACCTTTGGTATAGCAAGGGTGATGCTATACCAAACCCGGCCCCGGCCAAACTGCAACAAAAAAAGTAGCCAGGCATTGTGGCGGGCGCCTGTAGTCCCAGCTACTTGGGAGGCTGAGGCAAGAGAATTGGTTAAGCCCAAGAGCTGGAGGTTGCTGTGAGCTGTGTGAGGCCATGGCACTCTACTGAGGGCAACAAAGTGAAACTTTGTCTCTGCAAAAAAAAAAGACCTTTGGTAAATTGTGGCATACTACATCCAACCCCTACTCCACACCCCATCTCCCCACCCCTCCACAGCCTGCAGGATAGGATTTAAGGCCCCTAGACTGAAAGGGGGGGTGCTTCCCACTTGAGTTCCCTCCCACTGCTGCCAGAGGTTCTGTTCCCCCCTCTTTTGGTTATCAATCTTTCCTAGTCCATAAACTGTCCTCAAGGTGGCTCGGCCTGTAATCCTAGCACTTGGGAGGCCGAGATGGGTGGGGATTGCCTGAGCTGACGGGTTCGAGACCAGCATGAGCCAGAGTGAGACTTCATCTCTAAAAAGCTGGGCATTGTGGTGGGTGCCTGTAGTCCCAGCTACTTGGGAGGCTGAGGCAAGAGCCCAGAGAGGTGGAGGTTGCTGAGAGCTATAATGCTATCGTACTCTACTGAGGGTGACAAAGTGAGACTTTGTTCTCCTCCCCCAAAAATAAATAAATAAAATAAAATAATAGAATAATCCATTCCTGGGTCCCACAAACTCAAATTTTCAAAATGATTTTAACAGTAAATATACTGAATTTAAAGATGAAATATTAACAAATAATAATATTTTAATAAAAACACAAATTAGGGGGAGGCGCCTGTGGCTCAGCGAGTGGGGCGCCGGCCCCATGTACTGAGGGTGGCGGGTTCAAACTCGGCCCGGCCCAACTGCAAAAAAAAAAAAATAGCTGGCTGTTGTGGTGAGCGCCTGTAGTCCCAGCTACTCAGGAGGCTGAGGCAAGAGAATCGCCTAAGCCCAGGAGTTGGAGGTTGCTGTGAGCTATGTGACGCCACGGCACTCTACCCAGGGTGATAGAGTGAGACTCTGTCTCTAAAAAAAAAAAAAAGAAAAAAGAAAAACATAAATTAGGCTCAGCACCTGTAGCACAGTGGTTACAACACCAGCCACATTCGCCAAAGTCGGCGGGTTTGAACCCGGCCTGGGCCAGCTAACCAACAATGATAACTGCAACAAAAAATAGCTAGGCATTGTGCCAGGGACCTGTGGTCCCAGCTGCTTGGGAGGCTGAGGCAGGAGAATCACTTGAGCCCAGGAGTTTGAGATTGTTGTGAGCTGTAACGCCATGGCACTCTACCGAGGGCAACATAGTGAGACGCTGTCTCAAAAAAAATAATTAAGGCTCAGCGCCTGTGGCTTAACGGGCTAAGGCGCCAGCCACGTACAACTGAGCTGGTGGGTTCGAATCCAGCCCGGACCCGCCAAACAACAATGGTGGCTGCAACCAAAAAAAAAAAAATGGCCGGGCGTTGTGGTGGGCGCCTGTAGTCCCACCTACTTGGGAGGCGGAGGCAGGAGACTCGCTTGAACCCAGGAATTGGAGGTTGCTGTGAGCTGTGATGCCACAGCACTCTACCCAGGGTGACAGCTTGAGGCTCTGTCTCAAAAAAAAAAAAAAAAAAAAATTAATTGGGCGGCACCTGTAGCTTATCGAGTAGGGCACTGGCCCCATATACCGAAGGTAGTGGGTTCAAACCTGGCCTTGGGCGAGCTGCAAAACCAAAAAATAGCCGGGTGTTGTGGCGGTTGCCTGTAGTCCCAGCTACTTGGGAAGCTACGGCAAGAATCACCTGAGCCCAGGAGTTGGAGGTTGCTGCGAGCTGTGTGAGGCCACGGCATTCTACCGAGGGCAAAAAAGTGAGACTCTGTCTCTACAAAAAGAAAAAATAATTAATACAATTAAAATAAAAATATAAAGGCCTATTTCATCACAATTGAACAAATGGTTCAAAATATATCCCCCATGGGGGCCAAGTGAGGTGGCTCATGCCTGTAATCCCAACAGTTTGGGAGCCCTAGGCAGGTAGATTGCCTGAGCTGGGGAGTTCAAGACCAGCCTGAGCAGGGGCTAGACCCTGTCGCTACCAAAAATAGCCAGGTGTTGTGGCAGGTGCCTATAGCCCCAGTTACCAGGGAGGCTGAGGCAGGAGGATCACTTGAGCCTAAGAGACTGGGGTTGCTATAAGCTATGAGGCTATGACACTTATTCTATGATGACAGAGTGACCCTGTCTCCAAAAAGAAGAAAGGAAAAGAAAAATACTGATGAGTGAGCCCCATCCTCAGATATTCTATTTTATGTTTTGTTTTTGTTTTTTTTTTTTGAGACAGAGCCTCAAGCTGTCACCCTGGACAGAATGCCATGGGATCACAGCTCACAGCAACCTCCAATTCCTGGGCTCAAGCGAATCTCCTGCCTCCGCCTCCCAAGTAGCTGGGACTACAGGCGCCCTCCACAACGCCCGGCCATTTTTTTTTTTTTTGTAGAGACAGAGTCTCACTCTGTTGCCCTCAGTAGAGTGCTGTGGAGTCACAACTCACAGCAACCTCCAGCTCTTGGGCTTAGGCGATTCTCTTGCCTCAGCCTCCCGAGTAGCTGGATTACAGGTGCCCACCACAATGCCCGGCTATTTTTTGATGCAGTTCGGCTGGGGCCAGGTTACCCGCCACCCTTGGTATATGGGGCCGGTGCCCTACTTGCTGAGCCACAGGCGCCACCCACGCCTGGCCATTTTTTTGGTTGCAGCCGTCGTTGTTTGGCAGGTCCGGGCTGGATTTGAACCCACCAGCTCAGGTGTACGTGGCTGGCGCCTTAGCCGCTTGAGCCACAGGCACCGAGCCTACATGAAAGCTTTTAAAGCAAGAATGCATAAATGAGATGTGGGTATAGACTACTGGTAATTGAGATAACTCAAGCTGTTTATACATGGAGCTGTAGCTTGAATTTGCTAGCTAAGTTAATGGTTTGACTGATCATCCTGTATCCCTTCTACTCTTTTTTTTTTTGTAGAGACAGTCTCACTTTATCGCCCTCAGTAGAGTGCCATGGCATCACACAGCTCACAGCAACCTCCAACTCCTGGGCTTAGGCGATTCTCTTGCCTCAGCCTCCCCAGTAGCCGGGACTACAGGCGCCCGCCATAACGCCCGGCTAGTTTTCTGTTTTTGCAGGTCTGCGGAGGCCAGGTTTGAACCTGCCACCTTCAGTATATGGATGGGGCCGGTGCCCTACTCGATGAGCCACAGGCACCGCCCTACTCTTTTTTTTTTTTTTTGTAGAGACAAGAGACTTTATCGCCCTCAGTAGAGTGCTGTGGCGTCACACAGCTCACAGCAACCTCCAACTCCTGGGCTTAGGCGATTCTCTTGCCTCAGCCTCCCGAGTAGCTGGGACCACTGGTGCCCGCCACAACGCCCTGCTATTTTTTTGTGCAGTTAGGCCAGGGCTGGATTTGAACCTGCCACCCTCGGTATATGGGGCCGGTGCCTTACTGACTGAGCCACAGACTTTGCCCCTCCCTTCTACTCTTTTTTTTTTTTTTTTTTTTTTGAGACAGAGCCTCAAGCTGTCACCCTGGATAGAGTGCTTTGACATCACAGCTCACAGCAACCTCCAATTCCTGGGCTCAAGCGAGTCTCTTGCCTCCGCCTCCCAAGTAGCTGGGACTACAGGTGCCCGCCACAATGCCCGGCCATTTTTTGGTTGCGGCTGTCATTGTTGTTTTGGCAGCCCGGGCTGGATTCGAACCCGTCAGCTCAGGTGTATGTGGCTGACGCCTTAGCCCGTTGACCCACAGGCGCCGAGCCCCTCCCTTCTACTCTTAACTGAAGTAATCAGACATTGTGACCTTGTGGGGTTATAGTTTCAAGTCAAGGAAGGCAGAGGATTCCATGTGGCAGATAGAAGGGAAGTGTAGACCAATGTTTTTTTTTTTTTTTTAGAGATAGAGTCTCAAGTTGTCACCCTGAGTAGAGTGCTGTGCTGTCACAGCTCACAGCAACCTCCAGCTCTTGGGCTTAAGCAATTCTCTTGCCTCAGCCTCCTGAGTAGCTGCGACCACAGGTGCCCGCCACAATGCCAGGCTATTTTTTGTTGCAGTTTGGCTGGGGTTGGGTTCGAACTCACCACACTAGTGGGTTTAGCACACTAGTCACTGAGCCACAGGTGCCACCCTAGACCCATGTGTTTTAAGTGACTAATTGAATGTAAATAGAGTTCACTGTGGGCTGGGCCCTAGTCTCTGCCTGTGCTTCCTTGCCCGGTTTCCTTCTGAAGGACTTGCTAGTGTATCTGTGAATATGGTGCTTCTTTGTTTTTTTGAGACAGAGCCTCAAGCTGTCACCCTGGAGAGAGTGCTCTGCCTCCCAAGTAGCTGGGACTACAGGCGCCCACCACAACACCCCGGCCATTAATATGGTACTTCTTATCACGCTGTCTGACTGGCTTAATACCTAGTAAACAAACTCAAAAGATAAAACTCTCTGGGTTCCCTTAGGCTCCTGCAATTACCCTCTACTTTCTTTTCTTTTTTTTTTTTGCGATAGAGTCTCACTTTGTTGTCCTCAGTAGAGTGCTGTGATGTTATAGCTCACAGCAACCTCAGACTCCTGGGCTTAAGCCATTCTCTTCTCTCAGCTTCCCAAGTAGCTGGGATTATAGGTGCCTGCCACAACGCCTGGCTATTTTTTTTTTTTTTTTTTGTAGAGACAGAGTCTCCTTCTTTCGCCCTCAGTAGAGTGCTGTGGAGTCACAGCTCACAGCAATCTCCAACTCCTGGCCTTAGGCGATTCTCTTGCCTCAGCCTCTCAAGTAGCTGGGACCACAGGTGCCCGCCATAGTGCCTGGCTAATTTTTGATGCAGTTCAGCCGGGGCCGGGTTTGAACCTGCCACCCTTGGTATATGGGGCCGGAGCCCTACTCGCTGAGCCACAAGTGCCACCCAATGCCTGGCTATTTTTACTTTTTCATTTTTTTTTTTGTAGAGACAGAGTTTCACTTTATCGCCCTTGGTAGAATGCTGTGGCATCACACAGCTCACAGCAACCTCCACTTCTGGGGCTTAAGTGATTCTCTTGCCTCAGCCTCCTGAGTAGCTGGGACTACAGGCGCCGGCCACAACGCCCGGCTATTTTTTTGTTGAAGTTTGGCTGGGGCCGGGTTCGAACCCTCCACCCTAAGTATATGGGGCTGGTGCCCTACTCACTGAGCCACAGGCACCGCCAGGCCTGACTATTTTTAGAGTCAGGTTGGTCTTGAACTTGTGAGCTCAGGCAATTTGGCCTGCCTTGGCCTCCTGGAGTGCTGGGAGTACAAGCGTGAGCCACCATGCCTAGCCCTACCCTCTACTTTCTTATTCTCATTTAGCACTCAAGGACAATAGGTTAGACCATGGAATCATCTCAGTACTAGGACTATAACATTTCTGGTAAGACATTCTGATTAGAAAAACTTCCCTTTCAGTTGGGGGAGAAAGGCATGCAGCTTAGACCTATAGTTTTCAAATTTAGTGATCATAAGCTCCAAAACAAGTCATGAGGTGAAACCTTGTTTTCAAGAGCCCCACTCCAGACCTACTGAATGAGAAATCTCTGGAGATGGGTCAAAGAACCTGTCTTTATTATTATTATTGGAGACAGAGTCTCACTATGTTGCCATGATACCCGGCTATTTTGTTGTTGTTGTTATTGCTGTAGTAGTTGCTTTAGTTGGCCCAGGCTGGTTTTGAACCCGCCACCCTTGGTGTATGGGGCTGGTGCTGTAACCATTGTTCTGCGGGCACTGAGCCAGAACCTGTCTTTTAAACACTCATTCCCATATCGTTCTGATTCCAGTGATTTGTACACCACACTGATTAATGTAACTAATTGTCACTGGTGGTCGATGGCAGCTTTTTGGGGGCTGTGGGGGACAGGTCAGAGGCGCTTCTCGATTCATATTCCACCGGCCCAGTGGACTTGCAAAATCTGCACCATGCTTTTTTCAATTCAGGCTATTTCTAGGTTAACTTCTTAATTGAGCTATTTAGCTCAGCAGAGGACCTGAAATACTACAGATAAGAGAGAGGTTTAGGAGTAAGCATTAAGTATCTCTGGCTGTGTCTCTTGTTATCCTTTCCAGTCCACTTATCTGAAGAGCTAGATTTCTCAAAGGACAAGTAACCCCAGAGGGAGTATCAATGGGAAAGTTACAGATTCCTTGCCACACCCATTAGACAACTATGTTAAGAGCAGAACCTCAAAAAACACATCAAGATGTTGCATAGAGAAATTTCTCTCCTCTATGTGTGTCTGCTCCTGGGGTGACAGGAGCACAAGTTTAGGTAAACATGACCCATTTCTCTCTAAGGTGTCTCCACTTCCTGATGCACTGGAAATCCTGGTGGATAACTCATTAGTGATAATGAGTGTTAGATGCTTATAAATCCCCTGTAATTTATTGGCTGAAGACATTGTAACGTGGACTTCTTGGCTTTTATTGTCTTTAGTTGCTTTTCTAACATACTTCAGTTTCAGTGTACAGATTTGGGGGTTTTAAACTTGTTTTTAATTAAGACATGGTTTATTTTTATTGCTTGAGATAAAATGCAGTCTGAGGGACTCAAATGTAATTTACAGAATAAAGTGCATCTGGGCAGACAATAAGAAAAAAAAAAAACGAACAGAAAGGCTAAAGAGTCGGCTGGATTCTTAAGTTTGCTTAGTAACTTCTTGGAGAATAAACCCCCCCCCACCTGCATTATAAAAAAACCCCACACCTTATAAATGTCTTTCCCTTTGAAATACCTAAACGAACTAGACTGAATTATGAACTAATGGCTTGTAAAAATTCACCTTGAGCAAGCTACTGAAGATACTAAATAAAAGAGGTAGGGAGAAACTCTGAGGAAACCCAACCTGCAGTTTGTTTTATCAGTGATGTAACTCAAAAGTAGCCAAGCGGATGGTGGAGTTTTTCCCTGTTTTGTTTCCCTGGGCTGAGCCTGTGAATGCCAAGATTTAATCTAAAGAGGTTTGTGTTTTAAAAACTAACAACCAAGTAATAAAACACCTATAAAAAGGGTTTATAATGGAACCAGTGACAGTTTTGAGTGTAGTATTACAACTTTCCTGTTCCCCCTCTCCCTTTTTCTATCCTTTCATCCAACTCTCTGCCCTTTGTCTTAGCTTTCTCACCTTGCTGCCAAGAAGCACATAAGTAGGGGGAGCTCACACCCCAACTAGCAGACAGTGAAGTGTGTATTTTTTCTTCAGAAAGTGAAGTGTGTATTGTGGTTTGCATCTGAAGACTGACTGTGTGCTGCTTGTTTTGTTTGTTTGAGATAACTGAGAGAAGTTACCCTAACAAAGTATCCATCTACTTGTACAGTGCTTTCTAATGGGGAGTTGAAGATGCTGCTGCTACAAAGTGTCAGTGGCAGGAGTAAACCAGGGCAGGAAGCCTGTGGCCTCCTCTCCCTGGCACCCTGCACCACCCTGCCAGGGCCCAAGACAGCCCTGACTCTAGGAACAGATTTCAAGCAACAGGTGGTTTTCCACCCAGGACACCAATGCCTGAAACCTGGTTCTTTTTCAAAGTCACAGTTCTCTCACCCTGGAAGTAATGGCGCCTGGGTGAACTTCATGTTCAAACTCCACTAGGGCCACTCCTTGAGTCTACCTTATCTTCTGAAGTTCCCCCTGCCAGCAACCCACCCATCTCCGGAAAGAACCAGGAGCGCTCTCCTCGGGGCACGTGGGCAGCGTCACAGTGGCCTTGCCAGGGTGGCCAGAGGAACCCCAAGCCTCCCTCATGTGGGCCTCAGGAACTCGGGGGGCCCAGGGGAAGCCTGGAAAACTGAACTTCGCCATCAGCCTTCTTTAGAGCGCTGGCTAGAGGAGAGGGGGGAAGGGCCCCCCCCAGCACTTTCTCCCCTCCCCCCAACCTTAGCACCTCTGCCATCCAGATGCATGCCCAGGAATGCACCCCGAACGCAGCTCAGGGCCCGCCAGCTTCTCACAGGCCGGGAGAGGGCATCTAAAGGGGCAGCTTCTCCCTCCAGCCCGCGTCTGACAGCCCCACTCCCACCCAAGGATGCCGCCGTCGTGCCCTGTCCGCAGTTGCTGAATGTCACTGCTCCCTTTTCCTCTTGATCAGGGTAGACACAGCTCCCGAGGCGTCCCCCACCCCAAAACTGCCGCGATCGCCCGAGGCAGCAAGGCCTGAGCGAAGGACGAAGTTTGGGGCCCTCGGCGACGGGAGGGGGGGCGCGTTGCGAGGACCGCACCTCAGTCCCAGCCCCGGCGGGCACACTCCCCGCCCCAAACAGCCCAGGCGTCCCCATCCTCCCGCGGACACCAGCATCCCCGCCCTCCCCTGAGGGCGGCGAGCGGAGACCCCCGGGGCGGAGGCAGGTACCCCCGGGGCGGAGACTGGGGCGGGCGGGGTCCAGGCTGCGCCCCCGGCCGGGCCGGGCGGGCTAGCGGGCGGCGCGGGGGGAGCGGGGCTGGGCGGCGCTGCCTCGGGCTCTGTGCGCTGCAGCCCGGAGCCGAGGAGGAGGAGGCGGAGGAGGAGAAGGAGGCGGCGGCGGTGGGTCCCGGGCGGGGGGAGCGCGGCGCTGCGGACCCGGGCGGCTGGCAAAGGACGAGGCGGAGGCTGAGGCAGGCAGCGGGGAGACCCAGGCTGCAGCAACAAAGGGCACCGAGCGATTGGCCGGGCTGCAGGCGAGGTTAGCCGGGGACCCGGGTGGCCAGAGGCAGCGACGAACGGTGCACGTGCTTGCAGACACGGGCGAGTGTGGAGCCGGGGGGTGCACGCCCGGCGGGTAGGGGCTCGCTCCCCCTTGGCATGGGATGGCAAGGAGGCTGCAGCGACGTCGTTCTCCCTGCACTCGGCCTGGGGTTTGCAGGGTAGGGGTGTACCTGGGGTGGGGGGGAAACTGCGAGCCAGGGGGCGGGCGAGTAGTCGCCCGGGACAGGACCGGAGAGAGGGTGGAGGAGGGGGCGGGATGGAACGCTCCGGGCGGCGCGCCCGTCCGCGCGCTCCACCGAGGGAGCTGGTGACTGAGAACCTCGAGTTTTAACTTCGCGTGCCCGCCCGCGCGCGCCCGCCCGCGCCCACCCCTAAATCCTGCGGCCGCCGCCAGCGATCAGCTCTCACACAAACTTTAGCTGCGGGCTAGGGGGTTTGGGGTTGAGTGGGGGAGGGGAGAGGGAAAAGGCCTCTGATTGGCGTCGGCTGCAGCCAATAAGGCCAAGGGCCTCCGCTGCGAGTAGACCCAATCCTTTCCTAGAGGTAGAAGGGGCGGGCAGGTGGAAGTAGAGGTGGCGCGGTGTCTGGGAGAGAGAAAAAGGCCGGACCAATAGGGGCCCGGAAGAGGCGGATCCAGCGGTCTGTTGATTGGTACTGGTGGTGGACCCTCCTCCGGGGTGGTGCCGGAGGGGGGATGATGGGTTGAGGGGTGTGTCTAAGTGGAAGCGAAATGACCGGCAGGAACCTGCCCCAATGGGCTGCAGAGTGGTTGGTGAGTGGGTGACGGACAGACCCATAAACCAACGGGTGGACTTAGGTGTCTGTGGTCTTGTCCAATGGAGCGGCGCAGGGGCGGGGCCGCGGCTCGGGTTTAATGAGACTCCATTGGGCTGTAATCAGTGTCATGTCGGATTCATGTCAACGACAACAACAGGGGGACACAAAATGGCGGCGGCTTAGCTTCTATCCCTGGCGGCGGCGGCAGCGCTGGCGGAGGCGACGGCACTTCCTCCAGGCGGCAGCCGCGGCTTCTTTCTCAGGCAGCGGCGGCGCCCCCGGCAGGCGCAGCGGCGGTGGCGCGCGGCCAGGTCTGTCACCCACCCCGCGCGTTCCCAGGGGGAGGAGACTGGGCGGGAGGGGAACGGACAGGGAGGAAATCGGGGGCTTGCGACGCCCCTCCCACAGGCCTCTGCGCGAGGGTCACCGCGGGGCCGCTCGGGGTCAGGCTGCCCGTGAGCGTGACGGTAGGGGGCGGGGGAGGAGGGACAGGCCCCGCCCCTCGGCAGGGCCTCCAGGGCAGGGGGCGGGGCTCAAGGTGGAGGGGTGGGGCGAGACGAGTTGGGGGCGGGGTTCGGGGGATTCGGAAGGCGGGGGCTGGGAGGGAATTCCTGAATGGGAGTGAACTGGTAGGAGCTGTGGGGGACCAGGGAGGGTGTGGGGAGGACCGGTGAGGTGGATGGGACAGGAAACTGGAGGTAAAGAAGAGAAAGGAGAGTTGAGGAGAAATGTAGTTTTAGAGATGTAAAAGGGAGACAGAGGGGTATGTGAGGGCAGGTGAAATATTGCAGAATTGTAAAATTGCAGTTAGCTGGGGGCACAGTAAGGATGGGTTTGGGTGTGGTAGGTGTGGAGTAGAGTTGCTAAAACAGTGCAGAGTAGGTGTTGGATTAGGGGAAGTATTGACCCGTGTGAGGGATAGGTACGATTGCTATGATGGGAAAGAGGCAGTACTTGGTGAATCGGCATGTTAAGATAGGAAAGAGGTTTGCTAGCTTTGGAGTATATGAAGCGTTTAAAAAACCAAGAAAAGATGGGATGGTTATGCTTGGGAGAGTTTCTGAAGGATGATGCTACTAAGACATCAGAACAGACTTAAAGGTGAAAGGGGGAAGGGAGGCTGCTTGGGATTTGCAATATGTTTCTGTAGCAGAAAATCTCTTGGGGACAAGAGATTGGGGGGTGGAGTGTGGGAAAAGGCTGCAGGTGTTAAGAACGTGGGTGGAGCTGGGCAATAGGTCTGGGTGAATGTGATTTGGTGGATTGACCCAGGAGTGAGGATGGGGTAAAGAAAGGTGTTAGTTTGGGAGACAGGAATTGTTTGATAAGGCTGGATTTCTTTTTTTCTTTGAGACAGAGCCTCAAGCTGTTGCCCTGGGGAGAGTGCTCGTGGCATCACAGCTCACAGCAACCTCCAACTCCTGGGCTTAAGCTATTCTTTTGCCTCAGCCTCCCAAGTAGACAGGTCTACAGGCGCTCGCCACAAAGCTGGGCTATTTTTTGGTTGTAGTTGTTGTTGTTTGGCAGGCCCAGCTGGATTTGAACCATCCAGCTCTGATGTATGTGGCTGGCTCCTTAGCCACTTGAGCTATAGGTACCAAGCCCTGGATTTCTTTGTTTTCCTTTTTTTTTTTTTTTTTTTTTTTTTGAGACAGAGCCTCAAACTATCACCCTGGATAGAGTGCCATGGCATCACAGCTCACAGCAACCACCAATTCCTGGGCTCAAGCGAGTCTCCTGCCTCTGCCTCCCAAGTAGCTGGGACTACAGGCGCCTACCACAACGCCCGGCCATTTTTTGGTTGCAGCTGTCATTGTTGTTTGGCGGGCCCGGGCTGGATTCGAACCCGCCAGCTCAGGTGTACGTGGTTGACGCCTTAGCCCTAGCCTGTTGAGCCACAGGCGCCAAGCCCCTTTGTTTTTTTTTTTTTGAGACAGAGTCTCAAGCTGTTGCTCTGAGTAGAGTGCCTTGGCATCATCATAGCTCATAGCAACCTCCAACTCTTTGGCTCAAGCAATCCTCTTGCATCAGTTTTTTCTATTTTTAGTAGAGAAGAAGTCTCAATATGTGCTCAGGCTGGTCTCGAACTCCTGAGCTCAAGCAATCCACCTGCCTCGGCCTCCCAGACTGTTAGGATTACAGGCATGAGCCACCATACCAAGGGGGATTTCTTACATGAAACTTTATTATTATTATTTTTTTTGCAGTTTGGCCTGCCGGGTTCAAACTTGCCACCAAGGCTGGTGCCCTACTCACTGAGGTACCACCCTCTTTTTTTTTTTTTTAATTGAGACAGAGCCTCAAGCTGTCACCCTGTATAGAGTGCAGTGGCATCCCAGCTCACAGCAACCTCCAATTCCTGGGCTTAAGCGAGTCTCCTGCCTCCGCCTCCCAAGTAGCTGGGACTACAGGCACCGGCCACAATGCCCGGCCATTTTTTGGTTGAAGCCGTCATTGT
>CAUYRH010053762.1:0-18356 GCA_963574655.1 Perodicticus potto | reverse complement strand
TCAGGGAACAAGACAGGACCCGGGTTTGTTGACTTCAAGGTACAGTTTCTGAGTCACCCAGGAGAACTTCTGACAGAGGACAAAAATCTCTCTTCTGTCTCTCTCCTGACTCTGTTTCTCTCCATGTATTTCCTTCTGTCTCTCTTGTTTCTCTGCCTTAAACTCTTCCTGTCTCTGAATGTGTCTCTAGCCCTCGCTCTGTCTCCCTTATTCTCTCTTTTTCTCTGTCCCATCTCTGCTTCTCTGTTTCTGTCTCTGTCCCTCCTCCTGTCTCTCCGTCTTCCTTATTCCCCCTGTCTCTCATTCTCCCTATCTCACTTTCTCCGGCATTCTCTCCCCCCATCTCTTACTGTCTCTGTCTTGCTCTCTATCTGATTCTTTCTCTCTCCCATTTTCCACTTCAGTGGTGTAACACAGTCAAGGAAGATCAGAAAACACAGTGCCACACTCAGAACCACACTCCCCTGAGAGAGACCCAGTCATCACCAGCACACCTGGGCAGATGCACCTGCTGGCAGGCATGTGCCCTGAAATGTTCCTAGCATTCAGCCCTACCAGCCGAGAGGGCAACAATCTGATATTGGGCCCACCACCATGAGAGAGCCACTCCCAGATGACTAAATGGACGTCCAAGCGCCCAGCCCTCACCTGCCACCTGCAGCTGCATGGCAGCCTCATTGTAAACCTTGCCATCCTTGAAGAGGCAGTAATACGTTCCATTATCAAACATGGTGACATTGTGGATCCTCACAGCAGCCTCACCCACAGCCAGAAGGTCGCTCACGAAGGACGTCCTGCCCTGGTAGGCCAGGAACCGATCACTGGGCACGTCTTTTCTGTTCTTGTGCAGGTACACAGTCAGGGGTGACTGGCCCCGGTACCACCTCAGCTCCATGTCCTCAGCGCTGATGTTGGGGAATAGACGGCACCGCAACTCAGCGACTCCCCCTACGGTGGCCACTATAGGGCTGCTGGGCCCAAGGACCTCGAAATCAGCTTTCCCTTGGGGAGGCAAATCCAAAGAATCAGGGTAAGGACCAGGATGCTCACTCTTCCACCCCTGGTTCATGTGTGAGGATCCCTTGTAACTCAAGTTGCCGTGGGAGGGCACTGGAGAGTACCTAAGCAGGGGTGAGTGAGGCTACCAGCAGAATAGACTCCCAGGACTCCATAGCCATCGGGTACAGAGAAGGGTTGGGGAGTGGCTAATCTGAATTTTTGGACAGGAATCTGGGAAACAATGCCAGAATTAGGCTCATCTGAACATCATCATGAACAACTTTCCCAAAGGACCTGGGTCCTACATGGCCAGGTCTGAGGTTCCCTAGTAGCCAAGAGACTTTTTTCTGAATCCCCAGCTGCTATGTTGGGCCAGAATCTTAGCCTTGGAGACCCTGGTCTCCTCCCTGCAGCTCCCAGTGGCGGCCACATGTTGGCACTGGAGACTGTCCTTCCATGGGCCACCTCTTAGCTCCGGTCTATGTCAGAACCTTCTCTACTTCTGTTGGGGTACCCCCTCGTGTTGGGTGGGAAGGATTCTCCTACCAATTTTACAGAAGCCAGCAGGCAGGAGGTGCAGACAGACCAGGATGACAAAACAGGTGGGCACAAAGGCATCTCCACAGTGTGTCTTTGCCATCTGTGCTGTATTCAGAGAAACATGCAGGCCTGGATGTACCTCAGACTTGGCAGGACCAGAGCCACCTCCAATGAACAGTGTCCTTTGGAGAAGAACAAGTTCATTCACTCCCACACCTAATCCTAGAAACAGAAACACAAGTCTTATCTTCTCTTGCATTCATCCCTTTGGAATAATGCACCTCTGACCATCATCTCTCTGGAATTTGAGGAAGACATCCTGGGTTAAATTTTCTCCCCTATTCATGTAGGGGCTGTTAACCAGTCTTTAGCTATTTACTGTCATGAAACACCAGAAGGCCGGTGAAGACATCCAAGACTCCAATTAAGCAAACCTGAGATCAAGATCACATCGAGGGTTTCCTAAATATCCGATGTTTTCCAGATGTTCTCAGGAGGAGTTTGACAGCGGAGGGGATAGGACACAAAACCTCAGGGCTCCTGGACTAGGATGAATATGGCAAGACACAGCATAAGTTTCAGCATTTATTGTAATCTTGGTTTAGAGAGCAAGTGTTTGGGGTCTGCTGGCCTGGGGCAGGTTCTACCCTACACAGCCTCTCAAGGTTGGCATTTATGTGTGTCATTAAGAAGTTGTGTTGGCACAGGCTCTTGTGCTATTCTCTTCTCACATTCTAGGAAAGCCCTCAGGGTTTCTCCGTCCCTTGAGGGTAGTGACAGCATACAGAAAGCAAAGATATCTGAGAGTGCTCTCAAAATAGAAAATAAGACTGGGCAGGATGGCCTGTAACTCTGCACTCTGGGAGGCTGAAGTGGTAAGATCACTTAAGGCCAAGATTTCAAGGATACAGTGAGCTATGATGACACCACAGCACTCCAGCCTGGGCCACAGAACAAGTTCCTATGTCTAAAAATATATAAAAACTAGAAAATACTCACCTAGTGCCAATAACAGCTGTAGACTTTCTGGGGAAATTCTGGTGGTTCTGAAGGAATCAATTCATTTCACTGACAATTCCAGGTAGGGCACAATCCAAGTGAACCAAGTGGTCTCCAGGTAGGGAGAAATGAGGGGAACCCAGAATTCTGGGATAAGCAGCCAATCCCCGTTTATACAGATTTCCCTTGTTTTTGAACAAAAATACCAACTGTGCTTTTCTGTCAGTTGCAACAGAAAAGTGAAAAAGGTTTTCTGCTCAGCAGAACTAAACATGTTGAGGCTGGTAGCAGGAGATAAGGGGAGAGACAGAGGCCAAGTAGGGTGGCCCATGGAAGGACAGTCTCCAGAGCCAGCATGGGGCCAGTGGAGTGCCAGGGAGAAGACACAGGTGTCCAGGGCTAGGATCCTGGCCAAACACAGAATCTGGGGATTCAGATAAAGTCCATTGGCTATCAGAGACCTTCAGACCTGGCCGTGCTGACCCAGGTCCTTTAGGAAAGTTGTTTATGATCAAGTTGAAATGAGTGTTAGAGACTCCTGTCCAGAAATTCAGATTATCCCTTCCCTGTGCCGCATGGCTATGGGCTCTGGAAGTCTTGGACCTGCTGGGAGCCCTGCTTAGGCCAGCTTAGGACATTATTCCAGATTTCCCTGAACTGAGTGGCCAAGCCATGTTCTGCCTTAGCCTTCCTTATGCTGATGGACAGATCTGGACATTTTTTCTACAGGGTTTTTCTGGGCAAAGAGATACAGACAAGGGCTGCCTTGTCCCTTTGGAGGGCGGAGTGCTATTTGATTCCATAGGCAAGAGGTAAGGACTCCTGTGTGCCCTGCTCTGCACCAGAGGCACATCCAAACACCATGTCCTCTACATCCCTCCGTGGGCAGCACCCTCTGCTAAGCCAGGCAGTCCTCCTTTCATGTGCCAAAATTAGAAGGTTTGTGCCTATTCATTGATATTGTCTTGCCATTTGCTTTTTACCAATGATGTGACCTAAAACCCAACTCTCTTGTTCTCATGAGTCAAGAAGGAGGATTTTGATTTTGATAATCTAGAGAGAGCTGCTAAGGTCAACAGAGCAAAAGGTAACAGGAGTGAAATGTAATGCTTGCCATGGGAGGAAGTGTGAGTGATAGAGTGAGACCCTGTCTCTTAAAAAGTGAATGTCCTGAAGGTGTGGGCTCCTGGCCATCAGGTGGGTCACTTAGCCAAAGTGTTTCTTATTGTGCACAGTGTGATGTGTGGCCCAGAGCCCTTGCAGTGTGAGCTCCTAGAGACACATTCAAACTAACCCACCTCAGGTGCATTGTTCAAAGTCCAGAGACATGGCTGGGCACAGTGCTCACCCTGTAATCCTAGCACTCTGGGATGCTGAGGTGGGTGGACTGCTTGAGCTCATGAGCTCACCAGCCTGAGCAAAAGTGAGACCCCGTCTCTACTAAAAATAGAAAAACTGAGGCAAGAGGATTGCTTGAGCCTGTGTTGGAGGTTGCTGTGAGCTATGACGCCACGGAAATCTACCCAGGGCAACAGCTTGAGACTCTGTCTTGAAAAAAAAAAAAAAAAAGTCCAAAGACACATTAGATTGATCCCATTCATCTGAAATGACCAAAAGAGATAACCCACAGAGACAGAGAAGATTGTCATTGTCAGGGCTAAGGAGATGGGCAAATGGAAATACGAGGTATAGCTACCTAATGAGTTAGGGTTTTATTTTAAGGTGATGAAAATATTTTGGACCCAAATAGAGGTGATGGCTGTAAAACAATTGAGAACATACTAAAGCCACCAAAGGGTATACTTTAAAATCGTCAAATTTATGCTATGTGAATTTTACCTCCATTGAAAAAGAAAGAAAAACAAAAGAAAACACATGAAAAAGAAAAAATAAATAGAAAGAATAGCCCCCTTCAATAGCTCAGCTGGTAGAGCCGAGGACTGTAGGTGCATGCCCACGGACATCCTTAGGTCACTGTTCGATTCTGCCTCAAAGGACAGGTGTGTTCGTTTGGCTCCGCACCTGTGGCTAAAGTAGCTAAGGCGCCAGCCACATACACCTGAGCTGGCAGGTTCGAATCCAGCCCAGGCCTGCCAAACAACAATGACAGCTGCAACCAAAAAATAGCTGGGCGTTATGGTAGGCGCCTGTAGTCCCAGCTACTTGGGAGGCTGAGGCAAGAGAATCGCTTGAGCCTAGGAGTTGGAGGTTGCTGTGAGCTGTGATGCCACGGCACTTCACCCAGTGTGACAGCTTGAGGCTCTGTCTCAAAATAATAATAATAATAAATAAATAAATAAATAAATAAAAACA
The DNA here is from genome assembly GCA_963574655.1 of Perodicticus potto. Lineage (NCBI taxonomy): Eukaryota > Metazoa > Chordata > Mammalia > Primates > Lorisidae > Perodicticus > Perodicticus potto. Next base: position 13,505 of record CAUYRH010053762.1, on the reverse strand, counting down.
GAGAAAATGGGAGGGACAAAAACAACAAAGAAAAAAAGAGAGCTGTACTCTGCCCTCTTGTGGATGGATTAAATTTAAAAAATAAAAAGTCTCAGTAACATTGATAAATGGTATATTCTGGCCTTTGGTATCATCTGCAGAAATGAGCATGTAAATACACCAGCCCCTCGTCCCGGTTTCTTCTGGGGCTCTCTGGAAGCAGGACGGATGCTCTCTCTTTTGGGAACAAGTACTCTAGTATCCTTCTCCCCTTCCTATTCCTGGGTACCAGCTTTGTTCCCCTGACCCGAAGCAGGCTGTTTTGTTCTCTGTTCTCTCAAAGTCCCTCTGCTATTGGCTCCACCAGGGTTTCCAATGTCCTACCAATGGTCCAGGGGCAGCCTCAGAGGACAAACCACTCTCTCTTCCATCTCTCTCCCCCTCCTCCCAACTCCCATCACAAACTTTCTACTTCCCTATCCCCTGCAACTGTGTGCACAGATATTTCAGATCCTTCAAGGAGTTTCCAACCTGCAGCCTGAGGGCTGAAAGCAGATTATTTGAGGTGTATATTGCTTATCTGTGGTGTCTGTTAGCACAAAAAGTACCCACAGACCTTTTTTAGCACTCATCAGCTTTCATTAATATTTGTGTATTTAATGAGTGGGCCAAGATAACGTTTATTCTTCCAACCTGTGGCAGAAAAGAAGAAAGGTCAGACAGCCCTGTGAGACTACTCATTTGAAATGGTATCCACCCAAAGCATGGATAATTCCACTCACCTCTCTTGGATCTTACACCTACTCCTTGAGGCGTTACAACTGCTCTTTGCACACTGTCTGGCTCAGGCCCCAAAGAGAGAGCATCCGTCCTGCTTCCAGAGAGCCCCAGAAGAAACCGGGACGAGGGGCTGGTGTATTTACATGCTCATTTCTGCAGATGATACCAAAGGCCAGAATATACCATGCAGCAACCACCACCTCTTCATATTTTCCCAAGGCATCCCACTCTTCAATGCAAAACATTTATTTTTCTCAATATTCTGTAAAGTCCTATGTAAATGTAGCTGGAAGAGTTTCCTTATGAGCAGATCAGCGAACCAGCATCTCCTCCGTGGACATTTCAGTGTTGCCTTTGTGACTTGTGCTTTAGAAACAGTATTTGTGGAATGACAACAACTAGAGGGGTACAGTCACTAGTATAAGCCATCACTGGCCATTCCTGAGGAGAGAGGATTCAGTCGGAGGTAGAGGGGACTCTGGGTACTGCAGGATGAGGAGGAATTTTTTTTTTTTTTTTTTGAGACAGAGCCTCAAGTTGTCACCCTGGAGAGAATGCCGTGGCATCACAGCTCACAGCTACCTCCAATTCCTGGGCTCAAGCAAGTCTCCTGCCTCTGCCTCCCAAGTAGCTGGGACTACAGGCGCCTGCCACAACGCCCGGCCATTTTTTGGTTGCAGCCGTCGTTGTTGTTTGGCGGGCCCAGGCTGGATTTGAACCTGCCAGTTCAGGTGTAGGTGGCTGGCGCCTTAGCCCGTTGAGCCACAGGCGCTGAGCCAACCCAATCATTTTAATCATTTAGGTTGTTTTCACATTTTTACCATTGTAAACAATCTGGAATAATATTTTTTTCTTTTACTTGTTTTATTTTTTGAGGATAATTTCATAGCTGTGGCTTTGTGAAAGATATTCATTCCTATTTTTTTTTTTGGCTCTTAAAATATTTCTATTTGGCATGCTTGTTTTGAAGCCTGCCACTTCAAAGCATACCACAGCAGGGTTTGAAAGGAATACTGCTGTGAATCATTTTGAGAAACAAAATGTGTTTACTTCTGTATTATACACATTTTTAAAATGGGGGAATAGCTGTCATGCTTGATAATAACTTTATACTTTGCATATGTTGCTGAATTTAGGCTTTCTTCCCTTGTGTTTCTCCTCTTATTTGTTAGAAGAAAACAGATGAAATTTTATAGACAAAAACAGTGATGAGTCTGGTGAATTGTGACATAAGACAATTTTTTTTTTTTGAGACAGAGCCTCAAGCTGTCAACCTGGATAGAGTGCTGTGGCATCACAGCTCACAGCAACCTCCAATTCCTTGGCTCAAGCGAGTCTCCTGCCTCCGCTTCCCAAGTAGCTGGGACCATAGGCGCCAGCCACAACGCCCGGCCATTTTTTGGTTGCAGCCGTCATTGTTGTTTGGCGGGCCGGGCTGGATTCGAACCCGCCAGCTTAGGTGTACGTGGCTGGCGCCTTAGCCCGTTGAGCCACAGGCGCCGAGCCGACATAAGACAATTTTTTTTTTTTTTTTTTTTGAGACTGAGTCTCACTCCATCACCCTGGGTAAATAGCATAGTTCACAGAAACTCAAACCCCTGGGCTCAAGTGATCCTTCTTGCCTCAGGTTCCCGAGTAGCTGGGACTTCAGGTGTGTACCACCTCGCTTGGCCTACTTTACTATTTTTTGTAGAGAGAGGGTCTTGCTATGTTGCTCAGGCTGGTCTTGAATTCCTGGCCTCAAGTGATCCCTCTGCCTTGGCTTCCCAGAGTGCCAGGGTCATAGGCATGAGCCACTGTACCTAGCATTTTATACTGTTTCAGCAGGATTGGGAATGATTACCTAGAAGTGTTTCAACAAGCCAAGTATTGAGCCTAACTATAAATATAATTATTTGATCTGGATATTATAAATTAGGTAATTTGATAGTTTTTCAGTAGATGTGGATGTGGATAGGAATTTGTATGCAGGGGTGTCCAGGCTGTGGGCCTGGGGCTCATGCATATTATTTGACAATTTGGATTATTTGTTTTGCTTATCTGTGATGTTGGGTATCATGAAAGCTATGTATAGGCCTTTGTTTTTGCTAGTCAACTTTTGTTAGTGTTTCTATATTTAATGTGTGGCCCAAGACAACTCTTATTCTTCTAATGGGCAGCAGAAAAGAAAAAAAGTTGGACATCCCTGAGAGAGGGTTCTGGAAAGACTGGATTTTGAAGTTAGGCCCAGATTCAAGTTCTGACTCTCTCAGGTAGTTCTAATATTCCCAATTTTGTGTCTAGCTCTGTAATTATCCTAATCCAGAAAAACCTCTTCAGTATTTCTGATAATTTTGTTGTGTCAGTAAATTGTTTTCTCTAGGGGGCAAATTCTGTATGTTTTTTTAAAAAATATTAAGGCATGTATTTGTTACTGTCTGATGTTGTGGTTTCCCATAGGTAAAGCAGCTAAGCAGCCATTTTCAGATTTATCCCTTCTCTTTGAAGAAACCAAATTCAGATTGACTAGGAATGGAAGAAAAGAGTATTGGCCTGTAATCTACAGAAAGAAGTACTGTAAATATAGATGCTTGTAAATATTTCATCCATCACCATTGAACTAAACTGATCTGCTTGACAGACGTGGGATCTCAGTACATGTGGTACTTGGACAGCAGGAATGACACATATGATCTGGACTTGTGGAATTTTAGGCCTACTAACTTCCAGCTTTTTTTTTTTTTTATAAAACCACGTGACATTTTGGTTAAGTATAATGTACATTAGACCCGCAAAATGTTCCTAGTGATTTTAGCTTCATGAATTCCTACAGATTTAAAGATACTTTGCTTTTATTTTTTAAACTCCAAAATTGGCTTAGGACCACTGATAACACTCGGAAAACCCCAACATGTTTTGATGTTTGGTACTTTGTAACAGGAGGAATACTAGTAGCCCAAATCTAACATAGGGAAAAGATAAGAAGCATATCACCTTCAGCAAGAGATGCCAATGATTACCAAACAATATATAATTGCCAAATACTGGTTGCTCTTTCCCATGAGAATGCCTTTTGTCCTTATATGTTAGAGAGCTACTGTATACTTGGATTCTCTTGTATTCTGCCTCTCTTTTTTGTGGAGCAGATCCTGATAAAGGATTTAATGTTCTTTTGAAGAGAAATATTCTACTGAGACTTACTGGAGAATGAGTTGAGTTGTAATTATTGGGATGTGACATATCCCCCCGCCCCCTCAGTTGCAGGCTACTGAGATTTGGTGCCTGTGAGCTATTCTAAGAATGCTTGTGATAGTCCCAATCTTAGGACAGTTACTTGTGAGTAATGCAGATAAAAGTACATTATAAGAGAAATTTAGATTGGAGTTAGGAATCTCATGAACCTATGACCATAAGTAGTTTTATGATTCATTTGTCTGTCAGTCCTTCCTTCCTTTTTCTCTCTGTCTTTTTGGAGGTTGGGATACTGTGTTTTTTATTTCATATAGGATATAGCAGAGAGAAATCATCTCTCCCCCACCCAACCTTCCCATTTCCCCACTTGAAGAAAACTGTTGATATATGCCTTACTGCGTACGTACTCCCTTTACTATGACTTGGAGTAATTTCTGAGATTTACTGACAAACAGAAAAATCCCTTTATCTTTAATGTGGTTGTTTTATAAATCACATGTTTTTATGACATGGACATTTTATTCTATTTCTTTTTGACTTTGTCTTCATTTAATTTGGTGGTGGTGAAATTTACTTTCTGATTTTCTTTTATTTTTCACTAGGTGAAGTTTGTGCTTGAATGAAGAGTGTATCTTAAACCCTTTTTTTTGGACAGGTTGCACTTGGATAAAATAGGCACCACTGTGTTGATATGTAATTAAATTCATAACCATTATTTATCTATGAATGTGACCATTGTTAAATTTAGTGTATTCCTTTGTCGAATTTCAGTCTGCTGCTTTGTAAAAAACTGTAATTGATATTTCATTTTTTTAAAAAATTGTAAATTCTAATCATTGTCATTCAGGTTATTAGAAATGAGTCAAGGAGCTAGCTCATTGTTCTTTACTCATTTTTAAAAAATTGTAAAGTTTGAGGTATATTTGATGACTTTCTCTGAGACAAAAATGAACAGTGAAAATAAGTGAGAAATTGATGCAGGAAAATGTGAATAGTGTTTTCATGTTTGTTAACAAATTGCCATCACGGAGGTCAGAGAATGAACCAATTAAGTGACAGTAACTATTTTTTATATACCTTGTTCCATGTGAGCTGTAAAATTGAACTGGATAAAATGTTAATTTGGGGTGGGGAAAAAAAGATTCATTCTAAGCTAATTATTTTACAGTTTTGTTGACCTTGTGCACAAGAATGAGATTAATCTATATTATATAAGAAAAGAACTGATAAATATTTATAAAATGAGAAATTTGGGCCATAGGCTTTCTTCACCATGTATGGTACAGTAAAAAATAACCTTTCCTTCTGGCATTGGGGGGCTTTTTTACTTCAAAATTTCTGCCCTCCTTTCATTGCATCACGTTTATCTAAAAATTGTTTTGTGCCTATACTTAATAACATATTTCTCTACGGTGGTAAGGAATCATGCCATAGTCAGTGTTAATGACATTGTTAGATAAAAGAAAGGTGGCCACCAATAAGGGAGAAGTGAAACTGAGCAAGTAACTGTTTCAGAATACTGTTGACTTGAAAAGCAGTGGTGTGCTGCTGGATCTCTTCCTTGTTTTAGCTTAGCATCCTGAAAGTGCATGTTGAAAGGCCCCAGTTATTGAATGGAGCAGGACGAGTAGCTCTGTGCATTTATGTCATGCCAATTACTATAACATTCCCAAAGCATAAAAGGCCTATGTATGATATTTTCAGTCAGTTTACACCCCAGCCTTTCTCCCCAAGATACACTGAGCTGCCTTTAGGGGAGCAATGCCATGGTCAGGGGCATTCATGCATGTTTTCTATACTTTCAGAATAGGGTGCCTTAGCCAGGCCAGAGGTTTGCATGGTGTTTCGGCTAACCAAAGTGAACATGCACCTGTGAGAAGTGTCTTTTCACGTTATGGTTTGAAAAATGTTCTTTCTGGCTTGTCAGAAAATAATTCCCCTATATTTGAGTGGGGGCATGAGATAGAAAAATTTAAAATACTTAAGAGTATGCTGATGTTGCCTTTTGCAATCCTTTAATGATATTCATGGTCTTAGTACAATGTACAGTTTGAAATTGCCGCAATTCAAAGTGTCATTCTTCCACAGATGCATGATAGAGTAGTTTATGGGTTTTAGCCTTAAGGGTAATAGAGTAAATAACTTCCAAACAAACTGAATATTCTTCATTTGCCTCTTAATATCATGATTAAAATACTTTTAATTTAATTTTGAAAAGAAAGCTAATTGCTGATTGTGGTCTAGGACATTATAATGCTAATATTAACATTTAATTTATTCTAATGTAGAAATTTGGAGAAAGAGGAGAGTATATGTCTGGAGTTACCCAAATCCTAAGTAGATAGCAGAAGAGTATTGATTATGACCCGGAGCCTGGACATTGGGGGAATTTACAGAGGAAATGCAGGCATAGTATCCACTTCAAAGGGATGAGGGGACCACCTTAATACCCTATGAATTTGGAAAACCCAAGTGTTCAGTTTTCAAAGACTTGTTTTATTATATAGTCAGTCAAAAAACGTTTGAAAGTACCTTGTTTCCAAAACAGACTTTAACTCTGTGACCTATGGAGAATAAAAAAAGACAATCTGAAGGTATTTGAATCAAAGGCTACTTTTCCGCTTTATATTTTAACTAGAAGCTTATTTCTAATTCTTCCTCTTCTTTCTTCAGCTGAGTTTCCTCTTTTCTAGGCACCAGCCAGGAGGACAGCATACCCAGGAGTTGCTGCTCTGTTGCCCCTATATCTTGCCACATTTACATCTCCTTGACTGCCTTAGATATCTTGACAGTCAAGAATTGGGACTGTGTCAGAGGGAACAAAGGGAACTTGATGGGCCAGAACTTTTTGACTTTGGGTTTTCCAAAAGCAAAAAACAGGTACAGGAATCTTTGGTTGTGTTGATGCCTGTGTGCAGAACGGTCTTACCTTCAATTAAGCACTCTATAGGAAGTTTGTGAAGTCAGACCAGAATTTTTTTTTCATCTCACAAGGTGTCTTTGCAAGGCAGCATGCCCTTTTTTGAACACCCTGTGGGTGAATAACCTTACTAAGTTAGCTGCCAGTATAGAACCTCCCAGGAAGAATTTTAACTAGTATGCTATGTTCAGAGCACTTTGAAATGTACATTTAAAGTGATGGTTTTAATAATAAAATAATGTTAAATTAATCACTGTGGAACTTGAAATTGTGATGCCCTGACCATTTTAGGAAGCTAATGCAAATTTCTGATTTTCCTTTATTAATTATGTACCCCATGTGATTTGTATATTTTAGTTTTTATCTTTGACAATGGTACAAATTACTGACATACTGGCAGGCAGTTACTTTAGGGTATATGATAAATCACAGTTGTCTAACTTTTCCAAAGAGAATGGTGACAACCTTGCATGGAGCTATGGGAATTGAATTTGTTGGCTAATTCATTTCTAGTGTTTCTATAATGAAAAATAAATATAACCTTTTTAACCTGCATGCCAGTAAAATGCTTTGCTCTTTAATAAATAGATAGTATCTAGCTGTTTTTTTTTTTTTAAAAGCAGGAATCTGCTCTTTATATAGTCAGAGCTAAAAAAAATGACTTAATAGTTAAGGTAACAAAAATTTTGCCATTGGTAGCCCTCTCACGAGTAGCCTGAGCAAGAGGGTTATGTTGCATTTGGTCAGAAAGGCCAGGTTCTCACATTTGGAAAGTGCTACATGGCCTGATGGTAGAATATTTGAATAAGCACTTTTCTTTCTAGAAAAATCCAGTTGGATACAACAGAAGGATTGTTCTGGTCTTCCGCAGACCATTGTCTTATTCTGTAGGGAACCATTCTTAAAAAGCCAGGTTAAATCAGGGTAGAGCCGTTTTTTTAAAGCATGCATATCCAATCGTGGCCATAGAGTACCTAACTGCTAAATCAAAATTAGAGGCAGAATACTCATTTTGGCAGCGCATATACTAAAAGCTGAAATTAGAGACAGGATTGAAGACACAAACTTTAATTTAAAACTGACACAATTTTAATTTAAAATTGCTTAGTGGTGTGGATGTCATCTCTTTGTCTAAGATCTTCTCTCGAGCAGTTTCTATGGGTAACAATTATAATTATTGATTTCTGGTTTTTACTAAAACACATGAGTTCATGTGCACTATGAATTCTAGATTCTGATACTATTTTTTTTTGGTAGATCCCGATATTCTTGATTAGCACTTTTTAATGTCTAAAGAGTAGGTTCTTGATCTAGAACATCTTTAGTACTAACCAGGTTACAGAGGATCCTGTTTTAGTTTTGTAAAGTCTGTGATTGCTGCATTCTATAAATTTGTTTGAATTACTATTATCATTCCGTATCAGACTTTGAGTTTAATAATAACTGCTGAGACTACTCACAATATTTAACATTTTTTGGTAGATAACTTAACCTCATTATAGCAACCATTTCAGGAGAAGTGTAATGATTTGCTCATTTCAAAATGTGCCAAGAAAGCAGAATTCAGTATTGCACTCCAAATTTTAATTTTTCTTAAAAGTAGCATATTCTCTGGGTAAAGGCAAAGGCAATGAATTGCCAAGGTACGAACTCCCTGCTGCCCACCTTTCCCCCTCCCCACCATCTAGCATAATACATTAAATTTGTAGTCAGTTGTAGAAAGAGGAACGGATACTTTTCTGACTAAGGTTTCATGTCCTGTGACTAAGAATAGGAGGCAGGAACCATGGACATATCAATTATTGAGTTGTTTAGCTTGATCCTGTTGCAGTTGGCCTTTAGTAGTGTTCTGAAACAAAAGGACAGTGTCATCCCTTCTCAGGTACCTGGAAACAGCACCACTTGAACAACTGGAATATGTTCACTACAAGTAGAATATATTAAAAGAGGAAGATGAAGAAATGCATAAAATGTTCTTTTTCAAGTAGTTTATTTGAACATTTTAGTAAATGGTCTATCTAGGACTTGCTGTGTTCATAATAAATAATGTAGCATTTATCTGGTTATGTGTGCTATGTGTGTATATACATATTTTATATGTATACATATATTCTCTGCATATGTATGTATATTCTCATATGTATGTGCAGTCTGCTCTTGATTATCAGCAAAATGGTCAACCCTTATCTGACTTGCTTTTTCATGTGGACTTAATCTACATGTGGCCCATCTCTCTGAAGCCTCTTCCTGGTCCTAGCCACACCCTTTCCTTCTTCCAGTTCTACTTAGTCCTTGAGAAAAAGTCTCTTAAGTATGTCACTTTCTATTCTTTAACCAGGGATTGTGTAAGCCAGAAAGACAAGAGTTCAGAAAGATGGCTGCTGTCATGAAGGTTGAGGCTTCCCACAGTTGTGCCCATGGGCTTGATGGGGGAGAACTCCAACACTTGCAGAAAGGGAGCTTCCACAACTTGCTTAAATTACTTAGTTGGAATATTGTGAAGTCTCAGATAATGTGATATACTAATAGAGTATGACAGTGCATTTCAGTGTTGTTTTTGCACTATCTGTATTACTGTTCCACGTTGCTAACCTAGATAATCAAGACCTGACTGTTTCTTGTCACTGGATTCTGGAAGCCTTGCCCTTTCAACTGGATTTGTGTTTATTTTTGCTGCTGTGAAATCCAAAAGTAATGCAGGTTTTAATTTAAAATTGTTTAATCTATTATTGATAAGTATTTATTGTAATAAAAGTAAAAGAGTAAATAATTTTTAAATCCTTTTAATTGTTTTCAGATTGTCTTCTTTGATTTTCAATGGTAGGTGCCAAAGGGGAGGGAGTTATGGGAATAAAAATACCGTCCAACCACTTGTCTCAGAGAATCATTGGTTATTTTTAAGCAAAACATTAAAAAGTTGTGGGTGGCGCCCATGGCTTAGTGGGTAGGGCGCCTGCCACATGCACCAAGGCTCGAACCCAGCCTGGGCCTGCTAAACAACAATGACAACTGCAACAACAAAAAATAGCCAGGCATTGTGGTGGGTGCCTGTAGTCCCAGCTACTTGAGAGGCTGAGGCAAGAGAATCAATCGCTTAAGCCCAAGAGTTTGAGGTTGCTGTGAGCTATGACGCCATGGCACTTTATCCAGGTGAGACTGTCTCAAAAATTAAAAATAAATAAATAAATAAAAGTTGTGTTTTTTTTTTTTTTTTTTTTTTTTAAATGATTAGCCTGCTTGCTCATGGGTATTCTATGATCCTGTGACTTGTTTCAGAAAGCAGAGTACCGGGCAGGGGGCAGTAACAGATAATCTTAGTATATTGCTCTTGCACAGCACCCCATTCTGGGGGAGTCAGTATATACAATCCTCATAATAACAGGGTCACAGTTGGTTTGTAGAATGGTGGTTTCTTCATCAGCATTTTCCTATAGTAAGAGGCTAGTGCAAGGTACTAATTTTCTAGACTTAATTCCACAAAACCTATTAACTCACACTTGGTATACCTAAGTTATAGTATATAAACCATAACCATTATCTAACATTGTTTCTGAGGAGAATATTACTCATTTTTACATCAGAATTGATCGCCCAGTTTTTTTTTTTTTTTTTGTAGAGACAGAGTCTTACTTTATTGCCCTCAGTAGAGTGCCATGGTGTCACACAGCTCACAGCAACCTCCAACTCCTGGGCTTAGGCGATTCTCCTGCATCAGCCTCCCGAGTAGCTGGGACTACAGGCGCCCACCACAACACCCAGCTATTTTGTTTTGCAGTTCAGCCGGGGCCGGGCTTGAACCCGCCACCCTCAGCATATGGGGCCAGTGCCCTACTCACTGAGCCACAGGCACCACCCTCCCAGTTTTTTTTTTTGGTCACCCTTGGTACAAGTGCTGCAGCAGCATACCTCATAGCAACCTCCAGCTCTTGGGCTTAGGCAATTCTCTTGCCTCAGCCTCCTGAGTAGCTGGGACTACAGGTGCCCGCCACAATGCCCAGCTATTTTTTTGTTGTTGCTGTTTGGCCAGGACCGGGTTCGACCCCGCCACCCTCAGTATATGGGGCCAGCGCCCTGATCTCCCAGTTTTGACAGTGGGCATTGAAAAAATTTTTCAGTAACAGATATGAAGAAGGTAAGGAAGGAAATGCCCCATGTTTTAACCCAGGCTCTCCCCGCCTCCCTGTGACCCCTTAACTGTCTGCCCTCCCAACTTCTGGTTGTCCTAGCAGTTATTTCCTCTCTTCTGTCTGTCACCCGCATACTATGTAGCCATAGTTGGGGCTACCAAAACTTAAAAGGACTCCGTGCCCCCAGAGTCTCTTGAGTAGCTGGGCCTACAGGTACCCTCCAGAACGCTCAGCTAATTTTTCTATTTTTGGTGGAGACGGGGTCTGGCTCTTGCTCAGGCTAATCTGGAACTCCTGAGGTCAAGGGATCCACTGACCTAGGCCTCCCAGAGTGCTAGGTTTACAGGTGTGAGCCACTGGGAGGACAGAAATTCCTTCTCTTCTGGTCAACATGATGTGGACCTCTTAGGTTTTTTGTTTTCTTTTTTTTGAGACAGTCTTTTTCTGTTGCCCTGGGTAGAGTGCCCTGGCTCTGCTCACAGCAACCTCAGACTCTTGGGCTCCAGCGATCTTTTTGCCTCATTCTCCCTAATAGCTGGGACTAGGGCGCCCACCACAACACCTGGCTACTTTTTCCATATTTATTTATTTATTTATTTATTTTTTGAGACAGAGTCTCACTATGTCACCCTTGGTAGAGTGCCGTGGCGTCACAGCTCACAGCAACCTCAAACTCTTGGGCTTGAGAGATTCTCTTGCCTCCGCCTCCCAAGTAGCTGGGACTATAGGCACCTGCCACAATGCCCGGCTATTTTTTGTTGTAGTTGTCATTTGGCAGGCCCAGGCTGGGTTCAAACCTACCAGCCCTGGTATATGTGACTGGCACTCTAACCTCTGAGCTACAGGTGCCAAGCCTACTTTTTCTATTTTTCTATTTTTAAAGAGATGGGGTCTTGCTCTTGCTCCGGCAGGTCTTAACTTCCTGAGCTCAAGCAATCCACCTGCCTCAGCCTCCCAGAGTGTTAGGATTATAGGCATGAGCCACCACGCCTGGCCTACAGTTTTAAACAATTTTCTAAATTTATTTAGAAAATGTTACTTATGGTTTTCTATTTTTATTTTTCAATTTCATTTCTTTGACTTTTTTTTTTAGGAACAAATTAATATTTATTGAGCTCTTACTATTAAGCAACATTTTCAGGTAAAGAAAAAGATATAAAGTATAAGAAATTAATTTGGCCCTCAGAGTCTTCACCATTTATTTGAAAGACAAAACTTATATAACTGAGAAGGTAATAATACTACAGAATAAATGATAAAATCCAAGTGAGTAATACAACTAATATTATGGATGAGAAGTCTTATATCAGTGATCACATTTCAGACTGAATGGTCAGTGATGAGTGGATGGAAAGTTGTATTTTTTTTTTTTACTTTGTAGGCTCTCTAATTTTTTTTTATTTATTTTATTTTTTTTATTAAATCATAGCTGCGTATATTAGTGCAATCAAGGGGTACAATGTGCTGGTTTCATATACAATCTGAAATGTTTTCATCAAACTGTTTAACTTTTTAATTTTCATCAACTGTTTAATTTTCTTAGTTATTGTATGAAGACATTTGTATTCTGCATTTAGTAAGCTTTGCCTGCATTTCTTTGACTTCTAAAACCATAGCTTCTGCCATGAAAAAGTTTCTTCCTCTCTCTGTCCTTTGTTCAGTTTTTAAAAAATTTGATTGACAAATAATTATATATACTTATAGATGCATACTGAGGTGTCAGTACATATAATGCACAGTGATTAGATCGGGGTAATTAGCATATCCATCATCTCAAACATTTACCATATCTTTGTGTTGGGAATGTCCAAATATCCTCCTCCTAGCTATTTGAAACTACATATTATCATTAACTATGGTTAGCCTGGAGTGGGATAGAACACTAAATTATTCCTCCTATTAGCTATAATTTTGTATCCTTTAACAAATGTCTCCCTATCCTCTACTTCTCATATACTAATTTAAATTGTTTGTAGATGGGCCGGCATGGTGGCTCACGCCTGTAATCCCAACCCTTGAGAGGCCAAAGTGGGTGGTTTGCCTGAGTTCACAGGTTCGAGACCAGCCTGAGCCAGAGTGAGACCTCATCTCTAAAAATAGCCAGGCATTCTGGCGGGCACCTGTACTCCTAGCTACTTGGGAGGCTGAGGCAAGAGAATTTCTTGAGCCCAAGAGTTTGAGGTTGCTGTGAGCTATGACTCCATGACACTATACCGAGGGTGGCAAAGTAAGACTCTGTCTCAAAAAATAAATTGTCTGGCTCAGCGCCTGTGGCTCAACGGGCTAAGGCATCAGCCACGTACACCTGAGCTGGCGGGTTCGAATCCAGCCCGGGCCCGACAAACAATGACGGCTGCAACCAAAAAATGGCTGGGTGTTGTGACGGGCGCCTGTAGTCCCAGCTACTTGGGAGGCAGAGGCAAGAGACTCGCTTGAGCCCAGGAATTGGAGGTTGCTGTGAGCTGTGATGCCACAGGACTCTCTCCAGGGTGACAGCTTGAGGCTCTGTCTCAAAAAAAAAAAAAAAA
>CAUYRH010053757.1:0-51776 GCA_963574655.1 Perodicticus potto | reverse complement strand
TTGTGGCGGGCGCCTGTAGTCCCAGCTACTTGGGAGGCAGAGGCAGGAGACTCGCTTGAGCCCAGGAATTGGAGGTTGCTGTGAGCTGTGATGCCACAGCACTCTATCCAGGGTGACAGCTTGAGGCTCCGTCTCAAAAAACCACAAAAATCTATTAAGTTTTATAATTTCACCATTAATTTTTTAGTTTTAGAAAGTAGTTTTGATTTAAAAAATTTGTGATAGTGTTTGTTATAATTGGATTATGATCTATGCCAGATAATTCCATTAACTAAAGAGTTGATCCTGTTGCTTCTTGATGGTGCCTTGTTTCCTCAGGGACGTTTTTGTGTTGGGGATTCCTATAAATGGGAATTGAGGTACATTCCTCCAAAGAAGATCTGTGTTTGTTTCTCTTGGGTATGTGGGGGCCATGCCATATGCAGGGCACTATACTAGGGCAGAGCATTATATATTCAGCTTGAGATTTTTTGAACCACTCAGATGATATTAACTTGGGGGCTGCAAATCCAGGTAAAGGCCAAGTCTGTGGTTACAGCTTCTTAGGGCCTACTTCCCCTTACACACTCATTAATCTCTCCCCTTACATTCCACTAATAGCATCGCAGTGCTAAGGCAGATTGCCTTTCAGGACTCTGAAGGGAGACAGAAGGTGGGTTATCCCTACCTTCAGGTCTCTCTGTGAGCCTCCTTACCTTGGGCAGGCCCCCTTATTTTGGGTCTGGCCCCTACCACCATCACGCCTACAAACACAAAAGCCCAAGGCCTGTGCTTCAGTAAAAGTCCCAAAGCAAAGGATGTTTTGAGTGTTTTTCTTAGTTTTCCCAGCTCTAGATTTTGTCTTTGTAATTTCCTATATTCTTATCTGCTCTTAGACGCCTTTAAAAAGAGAGTAGATGCCTTTAAAAAGATGCTTTTTGTGCTTTATCCAGCATTTTTATTGTTCACAGTTGGGGGACTGACTTGGCAATGTAGCCTGCATTCTCAGAGACAGAGCCAGCCCTTGTTGTTGACAGTTTGAGCAGTTGCTGGTGGCAGTGCTGGGTCATACCAGGCACAGAGGCCATACTGCCTCATGCTGGGGTGGACGAGAGGAACCTTACTCAGAACGTTTGGGGGTAGAGAGGGGATAACTACAGGACATTTTTCCTTCCAGAAGAAAGAGGCCTAATAGTATTAAGGAGGCACAAGCCAGTGGGAAGGGAAGAGTTGACTCTGAGGCAGAAGGAGATGACTGGGACTTCCCTGGACTGGAGAGAATGCAGAGCTCTAGGAGACATGCAAGGAGAATGCCGAGAGCTGGTGAGGCAGAGGCTGGGAACACCTCTGCTTCCTGTTCTCAGCAGAGTAAGAGGGAACTGGAGGAGGGAAAGGGAGCTAAATTAGGGATTTAGAGAAATTAAAACAAATAGAGTTATTTGTCAAAGGGTAAGCCGGGCTTGGTGGTGTTTAACACTGATTTTGCCATTAATCATGTATCTACCACCTCTGTGGTCTTTAGTATTTCATGTAAATTTCTTATTTTCCTCAGTTAAATTATAAACTTCCAAAGGTCATTAACACTATCCTAAATTTCTTCTATACAAAAAAAGTGGTCTTCTGCCCAAACAATTCTGTGCCAGAGAAGAGAAAGCAAGTCTTAGTATTTAAATTAGACTGGAAGATTTGGTTCCTTTTATTTAATACTCTGATAGCAATGGTCTCTCAACTTAGTGAATGCTGATTTTTTTTCACTGATTTGTGAAAGTAGTGTGAGAATTTAAAGTTGTTTTATACAACATCAAACAAACTATGCTTATTCAATATAGTTTGTTCTTTACATAAGCATCCTGGTGGATATTGATCAAAGTCATGTAAAATACAAATGGATGAATGTCAAAATCACTGGAGAACTTTTTAGAAACAGTTTTGTAGGCCATACCTGGACTCTACCAACCAAGTCTTTGAGGCAGACCCTAAATACCAGTGTTTGTTTAAAGCTTCCCAGATGGCACAAAAGAACAGCCAGGATTAGGAACATTGCCATAAATAGAAGACTATAATGCACTACAGAGGCAGCGAGTGGTGAGGAGGAAAAATCAGGGACCACATGGAGGAAAGGAACAGCATTTCCTCTAACCTGAGCAGCAGAGGCTGTGTTCGTGGGTGCAGACCACACCATGGGGTATCAGAGAGGGCTGGGCAGGGACCAAGGAAGGGTGTTCCTGCTGTCTGGGCAACCCTGGGGCCTCGGAGGCTCAGTAAGTGTTCTCTCTTCTCCTGGCATAGTGACAGTCATCAGAGAGATGGGGCATCCCTGTATAATAGTAAGACAATCCAGAATACCTGGGAGTGGCTAAAACAAAGAATGTGTGGGTCTAACAGGGAAGAGATTTTTTTCCCATGTAAAGATTTATTTCAGGTATTTTCTGGTGCTTACTGCTATTGTGAATGAGCTTTTTTCTCACCAAAATCTTCAGAATTTAGGATGTTTATCTTTTCTCTCACCATTTTGCTGAAGCCTTGAAACATTGTAATGGTCTTCATATAACTTCTTGAATTTTTAAAGTTACTAGTCATATTAACTTCATCTCTATTATTATGCCTGTTATCTCTGTTATGTATTTTTTTCATTAGCTAAAACTTCTAGAGTGGTATTCCATAGTAAATTCGAGGGAGCTTTCTTGTCTTCCTTAATTTAATGGAAATGCCTTTTTTTGTTATTGTGTTATTGACTATTGGTTTTGGAGCTATCTTATCATGTTAAAGAACTCATTTTATTAATCTTTAGTATACACCTTGTCCTTGAAATTACTAACCATATACATAAAATATGGATGTTAAGGCTAGGCGCCTGTGGCTCAAGCGACTAAGGCGCCAGTCATGTACACCTGAGCTGGCGGGTTTGAATCCAGCTCGGGCCCACCAAACAATGACAGCTGCAACTAAAAAATAGCCGGGCGTTGTGGGGGGCACCTATAGTCCCAGCTACTTGGGAGGTGGAGGCAGGAGAATCACTTGAGCCCAGGAGTTGGAGGTTGCTGTGAGCTGTGTTGCTACGGCACTCTACCCAGGGTGACAGTTTGAGGCTTTGTCTCAAAATAAAAAAAAAAAAATGGATGTTAAGAATTTGACGTCTAAAGAGAGAGGGAAATAACCACCATGTTCTTCTTTATGCAGGTCCCTGGGTGTGACACTTTGGGAACTTTTTGATAATGCTGCTCAACCATACTCAAACCTTTCCAACTTAGATGTCCTCAATCAAGTTATCAGAGAGAGAGATACTAAACTCCCCAAGCCCCAGCTGGACCAGCCTTATTCTGATAGATGGTTGGTAGCTTCACATTCTTTTGGTTCTGTTTTGTTGTGAAGATGCTATGAAATGTCAGGAAAACAGAAAAATTTAGGGGTGTATCACTTCATTTCCCCTTTTACCACAACCTCACCATGAACTGAATTTCTTAGTGTGGTTGGCAATGATTAAGGTATAGAAACTTGTGGAATGTTGAGTTTCCTTTGGGGTCCTTGTAAAGTCTTTTTCTTATTTTAAAACAATTTATTGTTGTTCCATTAATTGCCTCTCCTGTGCTGCTCAGGTATGAAGTTTTACAGTTCTGTTGGCTGTCACCAGAAAAGAGACCAGCAGCTGAAGATGTACACAGACTGTTGACTTATCTGCGCATGCAGAGCCAGCGGGACTCGGAAGTTGACTTCGAACAACAGTGGAATGCTCTTAAGCCAAATACGAATAGCAGAGACTCTTCCAATGATGCTGCATTCCCAATTCTGGACCATTTTACCCGGGATCGGCTGGGCCGTGAAATGGAAGAAGTACTTACTGTGACTGAGACGAGCCAGGGACTGAGCTTTGAGTATGTCTGGGAGGCTGCAAAGCATGATCATTTTGACGAGCACAATCGGGGCCGTCCAGATGAAGCCTTGTCCTACACAAGCATGTTCTTTCCAGTTGAGGTTTTTGAGAGCTCCCTTTCAGATCCTGGGCCTGGCAAGCAGGATGACAGTGGCCAGGATGTCCCCTTGAGGGCACCTGGGGTGGTTCCTGTTTTTGATGCACACAACCTTTCTGTTGGAAGTGACTATTACATCCAGTTAGAAGAAAAAACTGGTAGCAACTTGGAGCTTGATTACCCTTCTGCCCTGCTTACAAATGAAATGAGTAATCCTGAAAAGACAGGCGCTGAGCCGTCCCAGAGTGTGGTACTTGGGAGCCTTGACTTAGAGGAATCTAGTACCGATGAGGATTTCTTCCAGAGTAGTACAGACCCCAGAGATTCTGGCTTACCCGAGGACTCACATGTTCCCAGCGGCCCTGAGAGCCCTTTCAACAGTATATTTAATGATCTGGACAAATCAGAGGATTTGCCCAGTCACCAAAAAATATTTGACTTAATGGAACTAAATGGAGTTCAAGCTGACTTTAAGCCTTCCACTTTAAGTTCAAGTTTGGATAACTCCAAAGAGTCAGTAATAAGTTGCAACGTTGAGAAGGAAAAGTCCCATAAGCTTTTTGACTGTGATCCTCTTGGTCTGTCAGAAAATCTTATGCACCAAGATAATTTTGATTCATTGAATGTTGAAGAATTGTCAGAAAACTTTTTATTTCTTCAAGAGAAAAACTTATTAAAAGGCTCAATGTCTAGCAAAGAACATGTAAATGATCTTCAAACAGAGCTTAAGAACGCTGATTTTACTGAAACTATCTTAGAAACTTCACATAGAAACTCTTTAGATACTGAGCTTAAGTTTGCGGAAAATAAACCAGGCTTTACTTCATTTCAAGAAAATACAAGTGCAAAGGATAAAGATACAGATGTGCTCACAGGCAACATTCTGAGCACCTCTTCCTCCCCAGAAGTGCAGGTACCTACCTCACTGGAAACAGAAGAAACACGTCCTAATGTACCTCCAGATTCATTCCTGAAGCAGGGAGAAACCAAACCCATGTGTTTAGATGGCAGTGTCTCTGAGGACTGTCTC
Source organism: Perodicticus potto (assembly GCA_963574655.1). Classification (NCBI taxonomy): domain Eukaryota; kingdom Metazoa; phylum Chordata; class Mammalia; order Primates; family Lorisidae; genus Perodicticus; species Perodicticus potto. The sequence continues at coordinate 46,799 of CAUYRH010053757.1, read as the reverse complement.
TGCCAAGACATCAGTCCAGACACTGTGACCATCCCAGTTAAAATTCTCTTGACTGATGCCAAAATTCACAGCATTGGTGACAGGGCCCAGGACTCAACTCGCCAAAGTGAGGAGACGTTGAGAGTAACCAAAAGTGACTCCATTCTTGTTGATGATATTCTCGCTGGTAAAGTGAGTATAGGAAGTAGTTGTCCTGAAATAGGACAGAACTTAGAAAATAAACCATTTTCAGGAAACCATCACAGTAATAGTTTTTTGGAGAAAAACTTGGAAGCTGTAGAGACTTTAAGCCAGCTTAATTATAAAGATGCTACAAAAGAAGTAGGCTTGGTGTCCGCCCTTTCCTCAGACTCTACCAGTCAAGACAGCCTCTTAGAAGACAGCTTGTCAACTCCCTTTCCAGCCTCAGAGCAGTCTGTGGAAACCCCTGACTCTTTGGATTCAGTGGATGTCCAAGAGGCATTGCTGGATTCTTTAGGTTCTCACACTCCTCAGAAACTTCTGCCCCCTGATAAGCCAGCAGACAGTGGCTATGAAACAGAGAACTTGGAGTCTCCTGAGTGGACTTTGCACCCTGCTCCCGAGGGCACCTCCAACTCAGACTTGGCTTCAGCAGGCGATGGTGGTCATACCACTTTGCCACCCAACCCTGTCATTGTCATCTCAGATGCAGGTGATGGTCACAGAAGTACAGAAGTGACCTCACAGACTTTTGCATCTGGCTCCCAGAGTTCATATCGAGACTCTGCCTACTTCTCAGATAATGACTCTGAGCCCGACAAAAAGTCTGAGGAGGTCCCAGGAACCTCCATGTCGGCCTTGGTATTAGTACAAGACCAGTCCTTGCCTGAGCTGGTCATCCTAGAGCAGAGTCCCAGTGCTGAGGATAGTTTTCTGGAAACCAAAGAGAGCCAGCCAGATCAGAGTTGTCTGTCTGCTTTGCAGAATTCCAGTCACCTGAAATTAAGAGATTCATTGGAGCCAGCACAGACTGATGTTTCCAAACAGATACATCCTGCAGAGGACGAGGCTGGTAGTCCCTTTAGCTTGCTGAATTCAGAACTTAGCAGCAGCGATGACTTCGAGACACAGGATCAGCCCTGCACTCTCACTTCCACTGGAACCAACACTAATGAACTCCTTGCATATGCAAATTCCGCGGTAGACAAGTCCTTAACCAGCCACTCAGACAGCCCCAAGTTGAAGGAGCCAGATATCGAGGGAAAATACCTAGGGAAACTTGGTATGTCAGGGATGCTCGATCTCTCTGAGGACGGGATTGACGCAGATGAGGAGGATGAAAACAGTGATGATTCAGATGAGGACCTGAGAGCCTTCAACTTGCACAGTCTTAGCTCTGAGTCAGAAGAGGAGACTGAACACCCCGTGCCCGTGATCCTCAGCAACGAGGACGGGAGACACTTGCGGGGTTTGCTGAAGCCCTCGGCAGCTATGGCCACTGATCAGCTACCTGATGATTGGAAGAAAGAAAAGAAGGCAGTCACGTTTTTTGATGATGTCACAGTTTACCTGTTTGACCAGGTATCTGTTACCTCTAAATTATTTTTTACACACTCGCACACACGTTCCAAAATGTGTTAGGAAATGGAGTGTGGTCCTTTTGTTTACTCCAGACAGTCTCTCTCTGTCAGCCATGCACGAGTGCTGTGGCATCATCATAGCTCACAAAAACCCCAAACTCTTAACTTCAAGTGATCCTCCTGCCTCATCCTCTCAAGCAGCTGGGATTACAGGCACCTACCACAACACCCAGCTAGATTTTCTATTTGTAGTAGAGAGGGTCTTACTCTTGCTCAGGCTAGTCTCAAACTCATGAGCTCAAGCAATCTACCCACCTGGGCCTCCCAGAGTGCTGGTATTACAGACGTGAGCCACTGCCCGGTCTGTTTTTTAATTGGTATTTTGAGGCAATAGATTGTGATTATTCAAAAAAAAAAATTATTTGGGGTTGGTTACAATTCTAAGAATATGCAGAAATGTGGTTTGCTGGGAACTCCTGTTAGATTGAGCGAAGGAATCCTGGATGATCTTCCTGGGTCTCCTCACAGAGTCTTACTAAAATCAGTACCCTTTACAGACTGAGTTTTTAGACAGTTGGCAGTAGTACCTGACACTTGGGTGCAAGCCTAGGACACTTGCAGGTACACAGCTCTGGAGACACACTGGCAGCAGCAGCTCCTGCATTGTGTGCCTGGGGAGTGGGACCTGTGCACAGCGGGAGAGGCTGTGGTCCTGCTTGGAGCAGACGATTAGTGTGCTCTGCTTCTTTAGCCACTTATAATTCAAGCATTCTTTTTTTTTTTTTTTTTTTTTTGGCTGGAGCTGGGTTTGAACCCACCACCTCCGGTATATGGGGCCAGCGTCCTACTCCTTTAAGCCACAGGCACCGCCCTCAAGCATTCTTTTTTTAATGTTGAATTTGCTTCTTGGATCAGCTAGATTATGAGTAAACTCAGGTGTGGCATATGGGGATGGGGTCCCATCATGCTCCAGACTATACAGGAGTCCTTGGTGTCTCCTTTTGCAGAGATTGCTCTCCTTTTTCTCTTAGTTCTGGGAACCAAGGCCTCGGGCTCAGTCCCTGTGAAGCACAGTCCCTCTCAGGCCCTCAGCCGTGGCATCCTGAATGCCATTCTACCTCCTTCTCCCAGGAGTTGTATCTTCCTTTGCTTGCACATTACTTTATGCTTTGTTGTTTCTCTGTGTCATGTTCACTTTTCTGTTTATAATGTTTCTCAAAAAAGCATTATTCATATTTATACTACAGCATATATTGAGAGGAGGTAGATGTTTGGAAAAAGAAAAAAAAAAAAGAAGAGTGGCTTCTGAGGCTCTGCTGGACCTATTGAACCTGAATCTGTAAGAGGGGTCAGGAGGCTGCCTTCTGGTTTTTATTCCCAGGTGGTTCTTCCACACATCTGAATTCAAGAACTTTTGAGCTTAAGGGAACCCACAAAAATAGAGTAGAAGGGAGAAAGGGTCATTTGCATTCTGTGATCAGTACATCCCAGTAGCCCTTTCTTTACTGACTCTTAAACTTGAATTGTAGTCACATTTCTACATCAATAGGGTGGTCCGTAGATGGGTCAGAAGGAGTTGGGGTATAGCTAGAGGAGTGAGGTGGACACAGCCTCACGAGAGGCATCAGGCAGAAGATGCCATGACTCCGTAGGCTGGACTCACAAGCACGTCTTTGTGGAACATGTTATGTTTTGCTGGGTTTACATGACAGGACAGAATTATAAAAGGTTAATAGTCATGAAGGGTATGCTAGTTACCGAATCAAAGGTGCAGAGATAAATGTGGGACACACTTAATAGATGTTAGGCTTTGACTTAGGGGTTAGTGTCATAGAGAAAGTTGGAAAAGTGGGTTAAGGGCAAAGTAAAATCCGAAAGTCTGATGATCTAAAATTAGTTTCCTTCTGTGTCTCGTGCAGTTTGCCTTGGAGCCATAGCTACCAGCATTTCAAGCTGATGATTGACGGTTTTCTCCTCCTCCTACTTTGTAACTTAATAAGCTGGTTTTTGATGTAGTTTAGTTTTTAAGTAGTTTTTAAATATCTTAGTTGTAGTGTTTTTAGTTTTTTAGTGTTCATGGGTTTTGGCAGTGTTGTGCAGAAGTAGTTGGTAATGATGCTTGCCCTTCTGAGCTTTTGAGGAATAAACATTCTAAGGCTCCTCCCCCACCCCCCAGATATTTTCATTGGTTTTGTTTTTGTTTGTTTTTTGTCAGCTGTCTTTAGTTTTGGCATCAGAGGAATGCTGGTCTAAGAATGAGTCTGGAAGTAGTTGGGAAGTAGTTCTTTTTTATAGTTTCTGGAAGAGATGATGTAAATTTGTCTGTCTTTCCAAAGAATCAATTTTGGTTTTGTGGATGAAATTTTTTTGTTTGTTTTGTTTTGTTTTTTTTTTGCTTTTCACATTCATTGATTTCTACTTTATTATGTCCTTTCTTCTGCTTGCTTTGGATTTATTTTGCTTTTCTTTTATATAAACTTTTTTTTTTTGAGACAGAGCCTCAAGCTGTCGCCCTGGTGTGCTCACAGCACACAGCTCACATCAACCTCTTGGGCCCCTCTTAGGCTTAAGCAATTCTCTTGCCTCAGCCTCCCAAGTAGCTGGGACTACAGGCATCCGCCACAACGCCCGGCTATTTTTTAGCTGTAATTGTCATTGTTTTGGGCAGGCGTGGGCTGGATTTGAACCTGCCAGCTCTGGTGTATGTGGCTGGCGCTTTAGCTGGTTGAGCCACAGGTGCCGAGCCTATATAAACTCTTAGATAAAAGCTTAGGGCTGCCTCTGAGTATCATGGAGGCAGTCGGCAGCGGCAGAGGCTTGGGTGAGTTCAAGATTCAGCTTTACCCGTAACCCACCACCGTGGCCAAAGAAGTCACTGCTGCAAAAGGTGTAATGGACATAATGGACATTAACAGGGCTTTATAAGAGGTGCTAAAGACCACCCTCATCCACAGTGGCCTGGAAAATAGAGAATCTGCAAAGCTGCCAAAGCCTAAGACAAGTGCCAAGCACATCTTTGAGTGCTTGCATCCAACCATGATGAGCCTGTGTGTGTCAAGTTGGTGGAGGCCCTTTGTGCTGAATACCAAATCAACCTAATTAAGGTTGATGACAATAAGAAGCTAGGGGAATGGGTAGGTCTTTGTAAAATTGACACAGAGGGGAAACCCTATAAAGTAGTTGATTGCAGTTGTGTAGTAGTTAAGGAGTGTGGCAAAGACTCTCAGGCCAAAGATGTCATCAAAGAGTACTTCAAGAAATGAGTAAATAAAACTTTGACTCTAGCTGGGCATTGTGGTGGGTGCCTGTAGTCCCAGCTATTTGGGAGGCTGAGGCAAGAGAATCACTTAAGCCCAAGAGTTTGAGGTTGCTGTGAACTGTGACACTACAGGATTCTACTGAGGGCAATATAGACTCTGTCTCAAAAACAAAACAAAACAAAACAAAAAAACTTTGGCTCAAAAAGAAAAAGACAGCTCCCATAGCTCAGTGGATAGGGTGTCGGCCACGTACACAGAGACTGGCAGGTTCGAGCCAGGCTCGGGCCAGCTGAAAGCAACAATGACAACTGCAACAAAAAAATAGCCGGGTATTGTGGCAGGCTCCTGTAGTCCCAGCTACTTGGGAGGCTGAGGCAAGAGAATCGCTTAAGCCCAAGGGTTTGGGGTTGCTGAGTGTAACACCACGGCACTCTGACGAGGGAGACAAAGTAAGACTGTCTCAGAAAAGAGACAAAAGATAAAAGCTTAGGATATGAGACCTTCTTTTCTAATATTAGCATTTTAATGCTATAAATTTCCCTCTGTGTACTACTTTAGCTGCATCCTACCATTTGTGATGTGTTGTATTTTCATTTTCACTCAGCTGAAATTAACTTTTAAAATTTTCTTTAAGCCTTCCTCTTTTGTAAGTATATTGTTTAATTTCCAAGGGTTGGAGATTTTATCTTTGTAATTGAGTTCTAATCTAATTCCATTATGCTGTGAGAGCATACTTTGTATGGTTTCAATTATTTTATTTGTTAAAGTTTATTTCAGAGCCAGGATATGATCTGTCTTGAGGAATGTTCCATGTGCACCTGAAAGAATGTTTTCATAGTATTGTTCAGTTTTTCCATATCATTGCTGAGTTTTCTATCTACTTGTTAAAGTATTACTGAGAGAGAAATATTGACATCTCGAACTGTAATAGATTTGTCTATTTCTCTTTTCATTTGTTAATTTTTGTTTCGTGTATTTTACAAATATGCATATACATGCTTATGTCTTCTTGCCAAATAGACCTCTTCATCATTATGCAATGTCCTTCTTTATTTCTCTGTCTGATATTCATAAAGCTTCTCCAACTCTTTGTTTTTTGTTTATTTAGTTTTTCTTTTCTTCAATTGAGATAGGGTCTCAATATGTTGTCCAGGCTGGAGTAGAACTCCCGGGCTCAAATGATTCTCCTGCCTCAGTCTCCCAAGTAGTTGAGACCACACATGTGCACCACTCTGTCTGGCTTTGCTTTCTTTTGATTAGTGTTTCCATAAAAATAAATCTTTAAAAACACACCCAAACCTTTTCTGTCTACAAGAAATTCATGTCAAATAGAATGATACGGATACATTAAAAGTATAAAGATGAAACTTTTTAACTATAGAAGTAAAACATGACTTAGTGTTCATCTTTTGCAATTACAAGAGATGCCCCAACATGACTTGTATTCATCTTTTGTTATGGGTATATATTGAGTATCACAATTTTAGTAAAGTTTTTTCCTTTCTTAAAATGTGTATACATTTTTTTAGCACCCTCTTTAAAAAAACTCAGCAGGAAACAAATAGTATTACACAACTGACCTTTAAACAACATGAGTTTGAACTGCGTAGGTCCATTTATATGCAGCAGCTTCTTCCCCCAACCAAATGCATATTGAAAATACAGCATTCATAAGATAGAAAACCTGTCTAGGGATAGCCAACTTTTTGTAGACACAGTTTTTGCAGGGCTCACTGTGGGACTCCAGTGTGCCCAGATATTATTATACATGGGCAGTCTTGGAATTATCTCTCAAACATACCAAGGGATGACCATTTACCAAGATAGTTTCTATAGTCATTTCTTAGTATCCTAGGAGAATTGGTTCCAGGAAACCACCTCCCCCTCCCAAGATATGAAAATTTGAAGCTGCCCAAATCCCTTATATAAAATGGTGTAGAATTGGTATATAACCTATGTACATCCTGTGGTATACTTTAAATGACTTCTAGATTACTTATTATATGTAATAACAATACAATGTAAATGCTATACAAATTTGTAAATGCTATACAAATTTGGACAGTGAAGTCCGCAAACTCATTCTAGAAAAAGTGCTATATACCTCATTGCTGAAAATCACTATGGTCACCTTTGAAATACTCTCCTTGGCTATCTAGTGACAGTAGTGATATTCAGCAGTGAGGTATGTAGCACTTTTTCTAGAAGGAGTTCAAGAACTTCATTGTCTGACCTCACATAAATGTTGTTATACTGTATTTTTTATTGTATTGTTTTTTATTTTTATTTTTCTAAGTATTTCAGTTGCAGGTGGTTGAATCTTCATATGTGGTACTCTTGGATATGGAGAGCTGACTGTACTGTTCTTTCTTTATTATTGATGTTGCAAATTTTTTTCTGGTTATCATTTCCCTTCTAATTGAAGAAGTTTATTCAGCTTTTCTTTGTACTCCTTTTTTGGGGGTGGGGTCTCACCACATTGCCCAGGCTGATCTTGACTTTCAGGTCTCAAGCAATCCTCCTGACACAGCTTCCTGACTAGCTGGTAGATGGGATTGCACGCATGTGCCATTGTACCCAACTTCTTTTTTAAATTTAAAACAAATTCTTTGTTTTCTTCAATCTGATACTATCTTTATTTCACACTCATTCCTAAAGGATATGTTCTCCGAAAATAGAATTCTGAGTTGACAATTCTTTTCTTTCAGCACTTTAAAAATGTATCACTTCCTCTGGCCTTTCATGGTTTCTGACGAGAAATTTGCACTCAGATTACCTGTTAGTACAAGTTGAGTATTCTTTATGCAAAATTCTTGGGACCAGAAATGTTTTGGATTTTGGATTTTTTTCAGATTTTGGGGTATTTGTATTATACTTACCCAAATCTGAAAATTCAATATCCCAAATGCTCTAGTGAGCATTTCCTTTGAGCATGATGTCAGAACGCATAAAACTTTCAGATTTGGGGCAGGGTACAGTGGCTTACGCCTGTAATCCTAACACTATGGGAGACTGAGGAGGGTAGATTGCTTGAATTTAGGAGTTTGATACCAGCCTGAGTAAGAGTCAGACCCCATTTCTACTAAAAACAGAAAAATTAGTTGGGCTTGGTGGCAGGCATCTGTAGTCCCAGCTCTAGTAGGGAGGCTGAGACAAGAGGATTGCTTGAACCAGGAGTTTGAGGTTGCTATAAACTAAGATTTTTCTTTGTCCTTAGCTTTCAGCAGTTTGCTTTTGGTAGATGTATCTGGGCATGGATTTCTTTGTATTTATCCCACTCCAGTTTGCTGAGCTTCTTGAATCTGTAGTTTTATGTCCTTCACAGATTTGAGAAGTTTTCAGCCATTATTTTTTCCTGAACCTGTTATGCACCACATTTGGTCTCTTCTCCTCCCAGGACTCCAGCATTAGACCTTTTGGTATTGTCCCACAGTCCTGAGGCTCTGTTCCTTTTTTTTCTCACATTTTTTTTTCTTGTTATTTGGATTGGGTAATTTCTGTTGCTCTGTGTTCAGATTCACTAATTCTTCTGTCATCTCCATTCTTCTGTTGAGCCCGTCTCCTAAGTTTTGAATTTTAATCTATTTTTTCTATTCTGAAATTTGCATTTGTCATTCTTTTCATCATCTATTATTTTTCTTTCTTTTTTTTTTTTTTTTTGGCAGAGACAGAGTCTCACTTTATCGCCTTCAATAGAGTGCCATGGCATCACACAGCTCACAGCAACCTCCAACTCCTGGGCTTAGGCAATTCTCTTGCCTCAGCCTCCCGAGTAGCTGGGACTACAGGTGCCCGCCACAAGGCCCAGCTACTTCTCTGTTTTTGCAGTTCACCACGGCTGGGTTTGAACCCGCCACCTTCGGTATATATGGGACTGGAGCTCTACTCCATGAGCCACAGGCGCCGCCCTCATCTATTATTTTTCTAAGACTTTCTGTATTTCCATTTATTTCAAGAGTTATTTTACTTTTACTTATAAGAGCATTTCATTTTTATACACAGTAATTGGGTGGTGCCTGTGGCTCAGTGGATAGGACGCCAGCCCCCTATACCGAGGGTGGCAGGTTCAAACCCGGCCCTGGCCAAATTGCAACAAAAAAATAGACGGGTGTTGTGGTGGGTGGCTGTAGTCCCAGCTACTCAGGAGGCTGAGGCAAGAGAATCACCTAAGCCCAAGAGCTGGAGATTGCTATGAGCTGTGTGATGCCACGACACTCTACCAAGGGCGATAGAGTGACTCTGTCGCTACAAAAAAAAAAAAAAAAAAAGTATATGTATATATGCACAGACACAGACACACACAGTAATAGTCTTTTTTAGGTAATTCCACTTTGACATTGGCACCCATGGGTAGTCTTTTCCCCTGTGAATTGAGGTTTTCCTAGTTCTTTGTACATTAATTTCAGATTTCATATCCTCACATCATGTTAAAGTGGCTCTGTTTTGTTTAAATTCCGTGGAGGTGTTATTTTTGTCTTAGTAGGCTTGACCTGGTGGGTTTAGGCCACAAGTTCCCGCCAGCCTTCTATGGGTTCTCGTCTCCGTGTCGGTTCCTCTTTGAAAGTCTTTGCTGTGCTATTTGAACTCGACTCACACTTCTGCAGCCACTGGCCAGTGGTCTCCCCGTGGTTCACTTTTCAAGGCATTGGTGTGTTGTTCAGGGTCAGATCTACCATGCGCAGCTCAGGGCTAAGCTTGGGAGTTCTTCAACAGCTTTATGGTCTCTTCCCTCTCTGCGAGGTCCCTGATACTTCTGATTCTTTGGTCCTCCAGCCAGAAAGTTGGGGCTTTAGTTAATGTAGTATGCTGCTGCACATTACCTGCAACTCTGCCCATTCTGCAGGCAAGCAGTGGGAGGGCAGATGGCAGAAGCTACAGGGGTGTTCCTCACTCTTGTTCACTTCCCTCAGTATTATAGGCACCTGTCACCCTGGGATTGCTTGGGACTGGAAGTGAGAGACCTGAGAAGGGAAAACAGGACAACCTGGCATTTCCTCCTCTTTCTGAGCGTCAGGAGGCCCCTTTCTGTTTCTAGAACCAGAACCAGAGGCTTATTCCGGAACTCCTGTCTATTTCAGCACCCACTTTCGATTTGGGGCTTGGTTGATTCTTGGCCAGGCGACATTGGAGGGAAAAGTGGCAAACTTGGTGCTGGTTCACTGGTGCTTTGACCCCTGGCATTCTTCCCTGGCTGGCCTGCTGCTGTTTATGTTCCTAATGCCTGACAGAGCGGCTTCATGTGCGCCCAGGTGTGAGAGCTGCATGCAGAGGGCCCAGACTCAGAACCAGTGTTGTTTTAAGATACACACTTCATAGTTAGCAGCAGATGCTCCTGCCATGCGCCTGCCAGCCTGGGGTGTGATTACACTGGTGAGTACCCATGAGCAGGACTTTGCTCACAGTTTCTATTTGGCTTTTCAGGAGACCCCAACCAAAGAGCTGGGGCCCTGTGGAGGAGAGGCACATGGCCCAGAACTGAGTGGCTCAGCACCATCTGCAGGCCCGCCCTACCTGAGCAGGTGCATAAATTCCGAAAGTTCCACTGATGAAGAAGGTATTTCACTTCATTGATTAGTTTTTAAAGAAACTAAATAACAGAGCTTTGAATAATGTAAGCAGTTTTTGAGGATAAGGGGTCGCCTGGTGTTTTAAATGATGCCTTCCCAGCACCTGGGAGCAGCCTGCCAGCTGTCAGCCTAGCACACCTGTGCCTTCTTTATCATACAGTGATAAAGGGAGGTTTTTTTTATTTCTAGGAGGAGGCTTTGAATGGGATGATGACTTCTCCCCAGATCCTTTTATGTCAAAAACAACAAGTAACCTTCTCAGCTCCAAGCCTTCTCTTCAAACATCAAAGTACTTTTCACCGCCACCACCGGCCCGGGGCTCCGAGCAGAGTTGGCCCCATGTGGCACCCTACTCCCGGTTCTCCATCTCTCCTGCCAACATTGCCAGCTTTTCCCTCACGCATCTGACCGACTCGGACATCGAGCAAGGAGGTGAGGGGTGCCATGTGTCTTGGGGTGGGAGTGGGAAACGCTCCCTGCTGGACCTGGTGGCCTGTTGATTTGATATTCTCACAGTGTTTGCTGAGTAGATTACAGATTTGTTTTTGTCAACTCCCTCCATGATCTTGACAGTGGCTCTTGGGGCCGCATCCCCTGTTTTCAGGCCTTAGTCATTCTGTAGGGTCATTACTGATTGTCCCTGCAGGCTTGAGTGAGCTCTAGGTTACTAGGCCTTCCCCAGGGTGGAATTGTTCATCTTCTCTGCATCCCCCTTTTCCCTTTTGCTGCTTGTCACCTTTCCCCAGCCTCCCTCCCCAACTCCCCCAGGGAAGCTGCTCTTCATACCCTTGTGTACTTAAGAGTCCTTGACCCATGATTTTGGAATTGAGCCCAAATGCATCTGGCTCTACCCCTGGGAATGTTGATTTTGCCATTAAGTCTTGATCTTTGTGTGATACTAGAGGGCCGAGTGGGTAGGGCCCATTTGAAGTGGTGGTATCTGCACATATGGACCCTCATTTCCCCATAACTAGATTGAAAGATAAACGTTGATAGGTACACTTTTTAATTTGAAGTTTACAGATCAAATAATAACTATGAAATATAAAGAGCTTCTTTCTATTTGTGTTTGTGCTGATTAGATAATGCCCATTACTTAAAGATCTATCAGAGGGGCAGATGTGTGGGACAGACCCAATTGCTGCCCTGCCCTGGTGTTCGCATCCAGCTGACCTGTGAGCCGAGCAGATGTGTTTATGGGAGAGTCGGGCAGGTGCTGCTTCTAAAAGAGGAGACAGAGTAGCTTGGGCAGGTGCTGGGGTGCAAGCGCTGGCTTCAGTTCCTCTTTCTGCAGCACACATCGGAGACTGTCCAAACTGTTACTGTCTGCCATGATTGTTTTCTAAAACCCAGCTTCGTTGTGTTGCTTCCTCTCTCCTAAATAGGAAGCAGTGAAGATGGAGAAAAAGACTAGGCAGCTGCTGACATGCTCTCAGGTCCGAGGCTGCTCCCCCTGGGGCAACAGTCCTGTGCCCTCAGCCCAAGCAATGCTACCCCCTTGATCTTTGCTGAGATTGGGAGAGAGCACCAGAAGGTGAAAGGGAGATGCCCGAGCTGTGCCTGAGTTGGGGCCTGGGGGAGCCATGATGGGGAGCGTGGCCATGTCCCAGCAGCTGGTGTCCCTCAGCGCCTGCACCTGCGGCTGCTCTCACACTTGAAGCGCTCACGTGGTGGTAGTTCTGGGGAGGTGCCCACACCACCTTTGCGCGTGGAAGGGTGCATCTGCTTTCCAGGTGGGTTTTGTCTGTGTCCGCACCTGTACACCTGGTCCATGCCCGGCGCCACGGAGAACGCACTAGGGAAACGGTCACGAGTGAGCCATATTTATTATTTTTAAAGAAATCACTAATTGCTTTCTGTAATTGCACTGTGGATAAATATTAAGAGTCTCCAATCTTGTACAGAATCTTAAATTATTCCAGGAAAATATGGCAAGTCAAGCTGGTGCTATCCACTAGTTTGATTTTTTTTCCTGTTTTATAGTTTGTTTGCTCTGCATGGTACTTGTAAAGCTTAAAAATTTTCAGTGTTCTGCTGTCTTTAGAATTGTTGGAACTGTACATATGGTACTCTTTCATAAATGATAAATGATTCTGAATGTTAGTGTTTTATGTTCTTATAGGAAATACTTTCAGTGAGTCCGGAAACACCACTCTGTTGTGTTGATTGAAGCAAACACATTTTTGTCTCTTCTCTACAAGGTGGTTTCTCTGCAGCAAATAAGGCTTCTCTCTGAGGAGCTGAAGGGTCTTGCAGTTTCTCCGTGTAATCCCCCCACCCCCATCTTTTCAAAACCTTTTGGTAAGAATCGATCAGTGGTGCATCCCAGAACTCAGTGTCAGCTTCTGAGGCCCAGATTGCCTGGCTCTCACTGGGGGTGTCCTGGTGGAGCAGGTCAGGTGAGCTACAGACAAAGCAGGGTCACAGTGACACTTCCTCTCAGCACAGCTCTTCTGCCTGTTTTAGGAGGCCAGACTACTGAGTAGCTCCAGTGTTCTTATAAATCCTTCCTTCAAGAAGCCGAGAAACTCAGAGGAAGATGCATCTCCATAGAGGGCTCCAGTTGCCAAGGATGGTTTGAGTGAATAGTTTGTACACTTCTGGTGTTGTTGATTTGAGCTTTTAAAAACATCTCCAATGCTGAATTTTCTCCTCAGAGCACTCCAAGTCATTTCTAGGTGTGGCCAGTCTCTTTGTAACCTAGGAGATACACTATATCCTGCACTGAGGGACAACAGCAGAGCCTTCAGCAGCTGACACGTCCTCTCGGTTGAAACCTTGGGTCGCCCTGTGTGGCTCTGGGGCTTATCTGCATGGACCTTTCCCTTCTGTATTGGGCACCAAGTTCTCCTTTTGTGTTGAAAGGGACTGAGTGTTTCCAGTGCACCTTTGTGGTGTTGGCGGGAACTGGGTGTTCATAATATAAGGATGACTTCATTCTGCCCTCCTTGAGTTCTGCTTTGATGTAAGGAAGCCTCCTGTGGCTGCCCCACACTGGCCCTTCACCCCGTTGTTTTCCGGTGCTGGTAGGCTCTCCAGGCCTGGGCCAGGGCTGCCTGGTGTAAATCGGAGGAACTTAGGTTCTAATGTAAAATGCAAATGTGGGCGTTAGCCAGAGTTTATATGGCAGATTATGACCTTTATTACCAATTCTGGATTTCCTCCATTAATTTTTTATACTAAGCAATAACTTTCCAAAGCAAGAAAATTTAGAATGAAGAAGGAGTTCCCCTGACCCCCAGCTTGGTGTAAAAAGTGTGCTCCTGGGCCGTGTAGAGAACACTTGACTCTTGTGATGTGCATATGTTTTTAAAAAATTAACAGGGCATTAGATAATAGATGATTTTGCCAAAATTGTCATAATTCACAATTTCTTGATATGGAGACTTCCTGAGTTTTCTGGATTTTTACATCTAACTGCCAGTCTTGGTTGACAGAGAAATGAGAAATGACTGTTCTCATTTTTTCAAATTATAGATTTAAACATTTCAAATTTAATGAGTAAAATCAAGCAGACCTATAAGATATATAATCTTCTACAATCAGCCTAGAATAAATTTATTGATATTTTGGGGTTGTACATTTTTCACTATGATTAAGGAGATTTTAACAACATAATTCCCAACTTTAAGTCTATTATCACTCTCATTAATTGCCAAAACATTTTATACCTTGAGAGTGTGTGTGGGGGGGTGGGGGGTAGAGTAGTGGGTCTTGGTGTTGCATGGAAGGGAAGATTTATATTTATAATAAACGTGTGGGTAAACATGTTCTTTTGAAATCTCAAGCAATACACAGAAAATTAAGTAGATTGAAATTTTCGGTCCATTTTTGAAATGTCAGCATGTGCTTTGTTCAATTCATTTTTTTTTAAAATAATAAGTTGGTTAACAGTAGTGGGTTTTCAAAATGTACTTGTTCCAATCAGTTGTGCAATGAAATAAACTAGTGGCATTCGATGATATGTGGGGAAATGTAGAATACCTGGTCCCAGTAATATTCCTTTTCGAGGCAATCCAGATTTTAATTAGTCTCACTTTGATGGGGTTTGTATATTTTAAATTCTATAATAAAAATCTTTCATTTCCTTTCCTAGCTAGTTGCTAATTTGTGTTATCAAATGACCCTGTCACAAGCCAGAAAGAGTAGTGTAGAAAAAGTGTCCCCCAGATCCTTCTGAGACTTGGACTGTGTGTTCTAGTCAAGAAGCTGTTCATCTTTAGGGTGAAAGAACCTCAACAAAGCTGAATTGAAAACAGAGCATTCACTCTATTTTTTAAATGTACAGACTCAATTGTTTCTATAGAAATGAGTTTAAGAAAAGTCTTTGTACGTCTTGCTGCCGTAAAACGCCTTTCAAAACCTCTTCCTTTTATCCATATTTCCCATAGGTATTTGTAAAGTTAATGACCTATTGCATGTCTGTCCTGAGGAGCCTAGTTGGAAGGGAGGCAGCTCCTAGCCCATCACCTGAAAATGCAGATGTGAACCACAGTTACACTCCAAAGGTTGGGCTTTAGTTTTGGGGGCTTCAAAGCATTAGCCTTATGAAAAGTAGCCTTAAAGTAAGAATGAGTGTACACAATTATTTTGGTTTTAAATCTCAGAAACAATATTCCTAAGGCGTAATTGGGTTGGCTTAAGCCTTGGCTATTAATAAAGAAAATTCTCTTTAGTATACAAATAAATTCTTAAAGATGTGCTGACAGTATTGAATTACCAACAAACCTGTTAAGATGAATTTGAGTGGCTTAACTATGTGCTGTTAAAGCGTTCAGGTTTGCACAGTGGGGCTGGATCTGGGACCTGGTGTATGTGTCCACTGGTTGCTTCCAGCTGCACATGAGGACTTATGGAGCAGGCATATCGACCGGGTCTCCCCGTTGTACTTTAACACAGTCGAAAGAGGTTCATGGCAATATTAACAGTTAATGAACTTTCAGTTTAAATTGTGTACATTTTTAAATTGTAAGATTTTTACTGTATATTGATGCATAGTGTGATTCAATAAATTGCTTGTAATTTAAAAACTATTTAATATTCAAAATAAATATAGTTATATATTTATAAACTGTTGCTGCATTTATTCCATATTTTTTCCACCTTGCAAGAGTGGGTGGCCTGGTATAATCCTGGTAAGAAGCTGTGCATCTTGTGTGCCCACAGCTGCCTGCCTGGCCTCTGCCTTGATCTCTCTGGAGATTGTATGCCTTTTTGCTTGACAAACCTAAATTCCACACACTCCTGTGGACATGAAGATTCGTGTAATCCTGGAAAATGATAATCTTGTATGTGGTGGAAGTGCTGCCTTGAAGTGTATCTGTAATCCGAGGCTTTTGCACTCAGTGAAGAACCTCAGAAGCATTTTCAGTTCTGTGGTCCTCCGTTGGCCCAGCCTCAAATGAGCTCTAGGCCTAGAGACTAACTAACCTCAGCTATCCCCATGTCCACTGCCCTCACTCCTGCCCCTTTCCTCGAGGACCAGGCTGTCAGGAGCCGGCTAACATCCTCCTACTAAAACTTTGGCTAAGTGGGCAGCTCCAAGGCCAGTGTGACAGCCAGGGAGTAGATGGAGACCTCTGAATGTCCAAGACAGGGCAGAGACCCTGCTCCCAGCTTTGTGTGGAGCTCAGGCCTGGTTTCAGGACTCTCCCAAAGACTCTTGTGTCACCACATTCCTACAATCCCAAATGACCCCTGAGCAAGATGTCGCTTTTAGCCCCTTTTAACCAGTACCAGGTGTGGAGACTGAGGCATGGGGTGATCCTGTAAGGCAGGTGGGTGGCAGAGCTGATTTTGAGTCCAAGCTGTCTGCCTCCCCAGAGACTGATAGCCAATAACCAGGCATTACTGTGACAGTTGGCCTGCGACAGCACCCACACCCCTAGCTGTGGGGCAGCGGGTCCGTGTCCCCAATCCCTCAGGAGTCGGGATTGTTGCTCCTTAAGGATGTGGCCACTGATCATTTAAGATCCTTATACTGCGGGATGACTTTTCCACGAATTCTCCTGTGCCTTTGGCTTGGTGTTAACCCCAAGGCCAGGTGCGGCGGTCACGTGCTGTCCCGGGGTTTCCCCTCTGCTTGCGCTGCTCGCAGAGGCTTCAGCCTCTTCCTCTGCGAAATAGGCTCTGGGTCGGACACGCCTGGGCTCCAGCTGACCTGCCGGCTGCAGGGGGTGGGAGGACGTGGGGAAGGCTGTGAGGGGAAGGGGTTGCAGGTTGAGGGAGACAGTCGGGGAGACCGGGAAAGCGAGGGGGACAAGGCCACGAAAGTGGGAGCGGGAAGCTGGACGGGGCTGCGTGGCCGCCAGGTCGGAGTAATAGCCCAGCTCAGCTGGGCCGCCAGCCCGCAGGTGCCACCGCCCCCCGGGCCCGCCCCCAACACCCCGACCCCGGCCCCGCCCCGCCCCGGCCCCGCCCAGCGGGTCCATTTACAAGCGTCCGCGGCCCCGCCCGGGGCGGCTAAAGCGACGTGTCCTTGTCCCCCGTGGGCAGCCTCGGCGCGTGCAGCCGCGGATCCCCAGGTAAGGCGGGAGTTGTGGGTCCGGGTGGGTCCTCGGGGAGGGGCTCAGAGGCAGGACCAGGTGGAGGCTGGAGAAAACGCGGTTGGGGGCCCTCAGTGCTGGAGCCTCTGCCTGGGCCATCCACGTGGTGGGACTGCAGCCGTTTCAGGGGCCATTGTCGACCTCTGACCTCTGACAGCTGCCCCATGTCCTGCCCCGGTGTTGTCCCTGTACACGTGTGTCACGTCCAGAAGGGCTGGACAGGAGGGAGATGGCTAGAGTCCATGCCTGTCCGTGGGGCAAAGAGGAGGCAGTGCATCCTCGGGCGTGCGGCAGCCCTGAGCAACGGCTGGGCGCGTCTTTGGGTGGTCTGAGCAAAGCCTCAAAGGTCACCGAGCCAGGAGGCACCTAGGAGGCAGTGAGGGGAGTGAGTCAGAGAAGGGACTGGGGGGTCAGTGTGAGTCACACAAGGGCAAGGTGGCACAAGAACATGGACTAGTCTGAGGGGTCAGCTCAGAGCTGTCCACCCCCACCTCCCCAACACCCAATTAGCTGTCACTGGTTCCTGGTGCCCTCAGGGAGGAGGCTGCGGCAGGCGGTCGCCCCTAGTGTTCCCTGGTTGTGCCATTGACCACCGTGTCTTGTGCTCTGGATTTCAGTTCGTGGGGCCCCTCCCAGCCGCCCCCTCCCGGGACAAACCAGTCCAGAGCCATGAAGACTAAGAGCCGGCCTCCCCGGCGCCGAACCCCGCCGCAGGACGCGGAGGCCGCCCCGGGGGAGCACACTCCGGACAGGTCCCCGCCTGACGCCGGCCCTGATCCCGCCAAGGGAGTGCGGAGCCGGGCGGCGCGAGCGACGGGGGCGCGGACCGAGGGCGGGCGCAGGCGGCCAGGGCCAGGGCCGGGTGGCCGGCGGGACAGCAGTGTGCAGCGGCGACTGGAGAGCAACGAGCGTGAGAGGCAGCGCATGCACAAGCTCAACAACGCCTTTCAGGCGCTGCGAGAGGTCATCCCGCACGTGCGCACCGACAAGAAACTCTCCAAGATCGAAACACTAACTCTGGCCAAGAACTACATCAAGTCGCTGACGGCCACCATCCTGACCATGTCCAGTGGCCGCCTGCCGGGCCTGGAGGGGCAGGGCCCCAAGCTCTACCAGCACCTCCAGCAGCAGCAGCAACACGTGGGGGCCACGCTGGGCGCCGATGAGGCCCAGCCGCAGGGCCACCTGCAGCGGTACTCCACGCAGATCCACAGCTTCCGAGAGGGCACCTAGGCCTGGCCCTGGGGGTGGTGGCAGTGGCAGCCAGCCTCCTCATCCCAGCCCTGGTCCCTGGAGCTGGACCCCAGACTGGTGGTAACATCCCTTGAGGATGTGTCGCCAGTGACTCCATTTTTCCTGAGCACTCAGCTGTACCCCCCAGCAGTTTCTCCTGCACCTGTGGGGACAAGCAAGAGGCCCAGGGAGACCATGGCTCTGGGTGGCCTGAGGCCCAAACCTCCATGTAGGACCCAGGTCTGCTTTTCCACTAACCAGGGCTTGGCAGGAGTTAAGAGGACTCAGACTTTGTGACTAGATTCTCTTAACCTGACTCCTCCCAGGCAGGGGGAGATTCCAGGAAAAGGTTTACATACAAGCATTCCATCCACACTGCCACCAAGGCCTGGGAAGGACCCTTCTCCAATCTGCAGCATGGGGCTGGGACTGGGTAGGGCCTGGGTCCTGCATCGTCATTCAAGGTAAACTAAAGCCCAGAACAATCCAGCCAAAGCCCGAGGGCTCTGGGGAGGGTGGTTGAGATGGTTGGAGTGTCAAGCTCAGCAACCAGAGGACCCTCAAGTGACCTTAAATTCTCTCTAAGGGGACTTTCTGGTGAGCGCTAGCGTCTCTTCCTTCTTCCTCCATCTGAGGGAGCAACAACCCCCAGCTGTGGAGGGTCCAGGCCTGGCCCTGACAGCCCCATGGTGCTGGAGCCGGATACCAGGAGTTGCTAATGTTGCCTTTCTGGGATCATCCAGGAGGGAAGCTGGGTGCTCCAGGGCTGCTCTGGGTCCTCAGAGCAGCCCTGGAGCCTCTGCCTGGCCCTAGCCTGTGTGGTGAGGGGCGTTTGTCCTGGGTCTCCCAGATACTGTCATATTTTTCTCTGTTGTGGGGTCATGTAATTGGCCAAAGGCAGGTGGTAGGACTCTAGGATGTTTGTTCTTGGTTGCTGGTTTGAGTTGGGGGGCACTTTGGGGCTTTCTGTGAGTGAAGCCTGGGGGTGGCAGGACTTCCCTTCCCCCACCCAGGGTGGCGAGGCCTGGGTGGCTTGGCATATCCTTGCCTCAGGCCCAGCTTCCTGCTGTCTGGTGTTCCTGCCCCACTGGCTCTGCCAGACTTGGTCACTTTGCTCTCAACCCCTCCCTTGTTCCTTGGCTCAGAGCTGTCCCAGAGGTGCCGTGGGTGGGGGCCAAGTTGGGTCCTAGGCTCCCACTGACCAGTCCCTACCCTGTATCCTTGCCCTGCCTAAGCTTGGGCATCCTGGCACCAGATGCTAAATGCACCAACAGGCTTGGGGTCAGCCCTGGCCACCATATTAAGGGCAGAAGGTGGCACCTTCCTCTAGCCAGGCCTTCTGAAAGGTGGCCCCAGACACACTACAGTGAGACTTGCTGTCAGACTGTGCATGCTGCTCCTGGAGGCCTGGTCTGAGGCTGAGCGTAAGTCTAAGCTTGGGACAGCGGGGTCCAGGCCGCCCTGACTGTGAGCACCCAGCTGGCAGGGATGTGATGTGAGGGTACCTCCACTGTAAGGGTGTCAGGGTGCTGCAGACTTGATAGCCCTTGTTTCCCACTGAGCTATGGCTAGAATGGGTTAAGTCCTTGTTGATCCTGACAGCACAGAGTGGAGGGTCTGTCCAGACCATTCCTGGTGACACGCCACAACCCAGGGCTGCCCAGTCTTCCTCCACAGCTCGAGGGGACCTGTGTACCCTGTAGCCATATCAAGGATACTGAGATGTCCCAATCCTACTTTGGGGTGTCAAGTGTTGGGGGAGCTGAGGGTATAGGTATATTACAAGCTTGTTGCTGGATCTGCTCCTTGCCCTCATCTTGTATCCCAATCCCAGGCTGGACTCTCCCATCCTGCGGGGAGGCTTTGCCTGGGCCATGAGATGAGTTTTAAAGTCCCTGTATAAGTTGGTCAGGGACCCACATACAACTAAGTCCTGGCCGCCTCCACCACACCCTGGGCTGTCCACCCAGCCACCTACCCTGGCACCAGCACCCCGAGCTGGCTCTGGAGGTGAGATCCTCACCAACACAAGTAGAGAAACCAGAACTGCCACTTTCTTTCAGGGAAAACCCAACTGGAACAGCCCGTACTTCTGCTGTAACTGTGGTGGAAATGTTTCTTAAATGACCCAGATTTGCTTTTATTTTTTTCTAATGGTCTCTTCAAAGTACTAATGAAATCAATACTGTGTCATAAAATGAAAATAAAAGATTTCACAGCGATTGCTGCTTTTGTCCATGCACAAATGCATGGGGAACTGTGCATTTTAATCAAAATGTAGCAATAAAAAATATCATACCATTTACACTCCGGTGTAAGTTTTTATTGAATAAAGCATCCAAAGAAGGATGCTGAGCAGGTAAACAGTTAGTGCTCAGCAGTAAGGGAACATGTCACCCTGGAGAAAAGCAGAGTGATACCCTCTGCTGAGAGCCACCTGCAGACAGCAAGTCACAGCAGAACGCACAGGGCACTGTTGCAGGGGAACACACCATAATGCCCATGCACAGAAAACCTGCCATTGAAACGTAAACACACAGCACGGGGCTCTGCACCCAGACACAATAGGCCCTGCCTCCACCAACACCCAGAACACCATGTCTCCCAAATGCCTGCAGGGCTAGACCCTAGAGGAGACTTTTCTTAGAGTCAACTTCAGGGTGACAGACACCGTGCAGCAAAATGGGATCAGATATAAATGCACAAGTGACCCCCTGCTGATGACAAAAGGGGCAGGGATCCCAGGAAGGTCAGTTGGTGACAAGTCCCTTCACTATCGCACTGAGCAGAGAAAGGACTTGGGCTCCAATGAACTCACAGGAAAGCGTCCAGTGTAGGAAGCAAAGTCCCCAAATGGGGCAAAATGGGATAAAAAGCAGCAGATGAGTTGCCAGACAGGAGTCAGGGCCACTCAGCCAAGGGCTTTCCTCCTCAACCAGCCAGGCAGGGCTCTCACCCTGGAGAGCACAGAACAGGGTCAGGGGTCTATGTCCTGTTCCCCTAAGATGCCTTGTGTCCCCTCAACAAGATCCAATATCTTAGGATTCCTTGAGCCCCCACACACATCTGGGGAAAGGGCCAACTAGGGGCTGAAGATGGTGACCCTGCATGTGACACCATCTTCTAGCCTCCCCATCCACTGCCCCAGCCATCTGCAGAAGACATCCCCGCCAACTTGAGTGCTTAGCTATAGTATTAGACCCTCTTTGCAAGTCCTGCTCTGAGAAAAAGTCACAACTCATGACAAAGTGGCCCTGAGCCCCAGGCCTGTCTCTTGGCTCGGGTGGGTGGGCAGGCCCAAGCTGCTGCCAAGATGCCAGCTCCAGAGGTTTCCTCCTGGGCTCTCCTGGTGGGCTTCAGGCTCCCAGCCAGGTGGGGGTAGGCTGAGGGGAAGAAGGGGCTGGGTCTTAAGGGGGTGCAGCACCCTCCCTTACTCATGGTTCTTCTGTAAATGGGGACACATGCCAGGCATCCCTGGAGCTTCATGTTTCTGGACTATCTTAGCCAGTGCTCTTGCTCTGAAGTGGCTATGACCATGGGCCAGGTTCCCTCCTGAGTCTGCCTTGTCAACTCCCCTCCCCCCGCCCCCGCCCCACAGCACAAACTACAGCATAAGAATGGCTCAGCCTTGACCCTTTACACTGGGCACATCTCTGTCCAGGTTCACAGGAGTCTCAGCAGCAGGCAGGGCTGTGGGCCTCCTGACAGGTGTCTGGCTCCTGATCCCGGGTAGTGCCTCGGGGGGCCCTGGTGGCATTGGCTCGGACAGAGATATGGTCCCAGCCTCCCTGGAAGGAGAGGGCTACATTACCAGGGGCACCAGGGTTCCAGGCCCCCCAGAAGCTCTCCCTCAAGGCCATCCCCCTCACCCAACTGTCCCGAGGCTTGGTTGGGCCACCTGCCCCTGCTCACCCCGATGCCGTAGTCCCAGCCCTGTCCCTTGGGCTCATGGGGCTGCACACCTGTGCGGTGACACACTGTTCCCCGGCTCAGACTGTGACTGCCCTGGACTTTGTTGGCGATGACCCAGACCTAGAACACAGACCCACTAAGGCCCAGCCCCAGCTACACTGGGATCACTGGGGGTGGGATTTGAGACAGAGAGGGGGCCTGAGTACACTAACAGCCAATACCCTCTGACCCCCCAGACCTGGTCCAGGGGCCCCACAGACACTCTGCACACGTTGTTGGACACATGCTCCCAGCTGGAGCCCTGCGGGTAGCTGGGCGTGATCCCTTGGCGGTACCACAGGTTCCCTGCAGAGAGAAGTGGGGTCAGAAGTAAAGGTTGGGCTGGCCCGCCACCTCACCCAGCCTCAGGCCCCCTGCAGGGGGGGAGGATGGAGGGCCTGGCCACCCAGTCAAGGCTGCAGCCTGCTCTTCCCCGGGTTCCCTGAGCCTCACAATCATCCTATTTATTGTGCCCGGTAAGACTGGGCAGGATCTTCTTTCTACTGAGGCAGAAACTGAGGACAAAGAATTTTTAAACAAATAAAAAAAGAGAACCAGATATCTAGAGTATTTTTTTTTTTCTATTTTTGAGACAGAGTATTGCTCTGTCACCCAGGCTGAAGAGCAGGGGTGCAAGCACAGCTTACTGCAGCCTCAAACTCCTGGTCTCAAGTGATCCTCCCATCTCAACTTCTGGTATCAAGGTGTGAGCCATCGCGTCTAGCCCAGATTTCAGTCTAGATTCTACCGTTCTCACCCTGCTCCTCAGCTGCAACTATAGAACAGTATAGGGACAGAGTAGGGGACTGTCAAGAGCCTTGCCTTGGGTGACACAAAGTCAGAGATGGCTCTGAGCTGGCCCTGAACTGCGCAGGACTCCTGTCATAGGCCTGGGTAGACACCCTGCCTTGGCACCCTCATCCCCTGTGGTCAGCTGCCACTGAGGCTGACCACAGCCAGGCGCTTGACATGGTGTCATGTCTTATTTTGGGGGCCCGGAGGTGGAGCTGCTGTTCCTGGACCCAGCCCTAGGTGGCCACTGGAAGGCCAGGCCAGCTCAACATCCTGCCTCCATGGTCACCGAAGTGGGCAGATCATATCATGCTCAGCCCTGGAACCTGGTGCTCCAGATCTCCTGGAAAAACATGGCTCAGAAAAGCCTGGATGCTTCTGGAGAAAGGAAGGACCCAACCCTAGTCTCCTCCAGCACTGGGGCCTGCCCCTCCCCCAGGACAACATAGGGCATCAAAGCAACTTGCCATTTTCATCTAAGGCATACACTGCTGTCTGCCCAACAGACACCTGTTTTAGTCTCTGTTTAGGAGGAGAGGGGATGTGGTACCAGCAGTCACCTGCAAGGAGAGAACTGATTCAGGCTGTACCCTCGGGCCCACTCACAGCCCACATGGCCTCTTCCCCAGCTCATGGTGGGTCAAGCATGGGTGGCTGACCTTGGTTTTCAAGCACAGCTGACCAGTGCCTGCTGTCCACTCAGCACCCAGCCTTGCCCAAGGCCCTCTGGATGCTGTGGTAGATTCAGAGGGACCTATCTCACCAGCATCGACACAAGGGCACCCACCTGGTGCTCAGTGGAGAGTAGGCCTGGAGGCTATCCTGCCAGGCCAGTTCATGGTGAGAGCAGCTATATGCCCTTCCCCTGCACTGGGCCCTGTCCAGCAAAGAACATGCCAGCATGGCCTGCCCTCCTAGATGATCCCAGGAGTGAGCCACACAGGGTAGAGGCATAAGTTGCCCTCTGGAAGTGCAGGGCAGTTCTGGCTAGGGTTGCCCTGTTCCTTGGGGGTCCCAGCAGAAGTGGGATGAGTCCTCTAGGGGGACCCCAGTTTAGCCCCCAGACCTATTCCAGAGGAGACAGTCAACAAAAGCTTGTCAAGCTAAATTGAGAAGACAAGACCAGCCAGCCAACATCACCCCACTCAGATATGTCACTTACTTATCACAGTCTCCTGGAGGGGAGCACTCACCAGCTGGCCGGGAGGGGGACACAGAGCCTCGGTAAAAGGCAGAGCCGTCCCTTGCTATGGCCCACACCTGGTAGCAGGCCCCAATGGAGATGGAGGTGAAGGGCTGATCAGTGCCAACATGCAGCCAGGAGGAGCCCTGGGAAACAGGCGAGGGTGGTGCTAAAGCAATCACCAAGGTCGCCAGGCTCACCCACCCCCAGGTCTGGGTGACAGGCCCAGCAAGCCAGCAGCCAGGGTGGCCCAGAGGGCAGTCAGGGTCACATAGACCCAGCCCTGCCTGACTCATGGCCTGATCTTGGCACTTACTGGACCCACTGCCCCCCTTTTCAACTCATAAGCAAGGACGGCAACAGCGTGTGCATCTCATCTTAGCAGTGTCCCTAGGCCCGTCATCCCTGCCCAAGGCCCAGGGAAGGGCTAGGCTCCTTGCACCAACCTATCCTCAGCACCAGCTGCCCACAGGGCCCAGTGACCCACTCAGGGACACCCGTGGTGTTCACTGGTCCAAGAGACCTTTCCTGGGCAGGCCCAGAGGGGCCCAAGCCAGGCTTGACTCCAGAGCCAGAGTCCTGATTCCTGATTTTGAGAATGGGGCAAGGTGCTCACTGCGGGGTTCAGTGCAGACACGCCCAGGCGGCATAACACATCCCCCTTGTCACTGACGGCCCAAAGCGCGATGTTGGACCCATTCCTGTCGGTGTCTGGGCTCTCCGGGATAATGGACACGTCCCTGAGGGCAATGGGGGCCACCTCCAGCCAGGGCCCACTGGTCACCAGCACGCACTTCCTGTACAGTAGGGAGAGTACAGAAGGGACCCTAATGTCACCATGCTGAGGCCCTAGGCACGTGGAGGGGAAGAGGGCAGCCTGTTCAGATCAGGGAAAGTGGGGGACTGGGAGCCAGGACCCTGAGAGAGCTCTTGGGGTGGAATGAGGGCCTGAAGGTGGCTCCCTCGCCACCCCCACCTTCAGCCAGGCTCCATCTTCTGTCCTTACAAGCTGAGCCTGCCAGTGACATTTGTCTTATTTGTTCTTGAAAACAAACTCTTCTGAAACCAGAGAGCACTGGGAGCCCGCAGGCGTTTCCTGGGCTGACATTTACTTTGACTCAGCTTCCCAATCTCCTCTCCCACTGCTTCCAGGGACTAAGGTCAAGAGGCCAGGGGATCTGGCCCCCGGAACCAGAGACTCACTGGGCAGGGTAAGGAAGGAGCAAGTTGTGACCACCCCCTGAGGCCCCCACCTCACCTGGCCCAGCACCTTCTCCTGACAAAATCCTTCATGGTTTTATACCCATGGTAAGAGCTGCAAGAGAAAGAAAAAGAAATCAAGGCCGCTTCATGGAAGTTTCTGGAAACTGACCCTGCAACCCTTTCTTTTTCTACTCATTACTTCACAGCTCAGTGTAAGCCACTGCCGGGTTCACTGCATGACCCTTGACCCCAGTACAGCTGAGGACCTGAGGTGGAGGGGAGGTTTCAGCTGGGAGGCCTGGCTGCTACGACGGATGGCCCTGGATGAGCCCATACTCTGAGGCTTGCTTCCTCCTCCCCACCCAGGTCTACTCAGGCCCTTCTGTCTCCATCTTCTGACCAGATGTGACTCATGTGCCTTGAAGGGCCTGTCCACACCCAACACCTGCCACTAGGCCCCAGGGCTACAGCTCTTCACCTACCCTCAGGCCTACCCAGAGCCAGGGAGGGGCCCAGTCTGCAGCATGCTGCAGGCAGACACTTACGCAGGGAAATCGCTGGCGTACTGCCACCCCTCTGGATCAGTGCCCCCAGGCACACTGAAATCCACGAACCAATCAGAAACCTGGGGGGGAGAAGATCAGTGAGGACAGGACCCCCAAATTCACAGACCAGTCAGGAAGCCAGGGGAGGGACAGGGAGGGACCTGTCAGTGCAGGACACACCCCAGAGGGTGGCAGGGGGCTCACCCAGGTCCATTGCAGAGATGGGGGCTTTGTGCTGGCCTTGGTGCACTCCTGCAGCCCTGTGGCATCACTCCACATGTACCGGTCTGTGGGCAGACCCCTGGGGCAGGGTGACAGGGGAGGGTGATGAGGAAGAACCCCAAGAACAGCCCTCCCAGCTCCCGCAACTGTAACACCCCTGGTGGGCCCTGAGAGAGGTGCCAGAGCTCCAGCCAGAACAAGCTGGGCATGATGGGCAAAACCAGAATTTCCCTGGGCATAAGACCAACTAGAGTGACCCATATAACCTGGTTACTGGGCTATGACCACCACCAGACCACCTACTAAGGCTGTGGCATCTGTGCAGTCTGGACACTGCCTCTCTTTCCCTTGTGTTGAGGATTCAATTGTGACCCCCAAATATGTTTAAGTCCTAACCCTAACATTTCAATGCCTGGGAATGTGACATTATTTGGAAATAGGATCTTCGCAGATGACCAAGTTGAGGTCCTTGGGGTGGCCCTAATCCAAGATGACTGGGGTACTCATTCAAAAAAGGAAATTTGGACCCCGGGTCACACAGAGGGAAGCCCAAGTGAAGACACAGAGAGGACCACTACACACAAACCCGGGACAGCGCCCTGTAACAGGACCCCTCACAGCACCGGGGAAGAGCCAACCCTGCCCACAGTTTGGAGTCTTCTGGAATACCACACTCAGTTGAGGTACAGGTTTTCAGGAGATACCTTGGCACCATGCATCAGCCACCTTAGAAAAGTTCAAATCCTCAGTTTTAGTGGGGCAAACAGAGAGACCCAAATATTTACACACTGGGGGGAATCCTTTGAATTGTTTCATGTGGCAGAGAAAGGTCATGAATGATCTTCACATCCAAGACTGAGTGGAGGTTAGACTGGCCAGGTGCACGGCCAGTGTGGGGTGGTGAAGCCACGCAGCCACCATCACTGGCCTGCCTTGGTCACCCAGCAGTCGTATGTGAGCACGGGGGATGGCTGGGAGGCAACATGCCACATGCCATAGTGGTTACGGTCATTGCCTGGTGAGATTAAGGTTGTCATGGAGTTTGTTCTTCATGTCATTCAGTATTTATTTTGTCAATTTTGAAAATCAGGAAAGAAATCAATTGTATTTCTTTATACAGCCTCAAAGAGTTAAAAAAGGAAATAAAAAAGTTTGTGCCATTTATAACAAAACCTCATTAAAAGAAATTACATTAATGGAGGCATAAAGTCTATTGACAAAGTGAGAGACTTACTAGTGGCAGAGAACTGTTCTCCCCAAATGGATCTACAGATCCAAGATATGAACAGTTTTTAATGAGAGTGACAACCTATTTCTAAAACTCATCTAGAAGTACTCCAAGAAGAGCCAGAATGCCATTAAAGAAGATGAGAGAACGTTTTATCAGCTTTGAAGCCTCCTTGCAGAGGACAGTGACTGAACCATGTAGATTGGTTTAAGGATACCCAATTGCTCAGTGGGAAAGACAAGCTTGCAGACAGACTAAGGCGGCACTTCACCCGCACCAGAGAGAGAGGATAGTCTTCTCAGTAAATGGTGTGGAGTCACCAGAAACTTAAGAAACAAACAAAAAACCACTTGATCTCACGTTATCTTGCAAATAGTCGGGCAGGGGGAGAAGCAGGGGAAGAGACGGGGTTCTAGACCTCACTGCACATGGCAGAAGAATGAAGCTTGTAGAACA
Source organism: Perodicticus potto (assembly GCA_963574655.1). NCBI lineage: Eukaryota > Metazoa > Chordata > Mammalia > Primates > Lorisidae > Perodicticus > Perodicticus potto. The sequence goes on along the minus strand of CAUYRH010053757.1, from coordinate 19,073 downwards.
GGGTCAACAAATGGTAGCTCACCTAATTCAAGCTCACCACCCATTTTTTTTTTTTTTTTGTAGAGACAGAGTCTCACTTTATCACCCTCGGTAGAGTGCTGTGGCGTCACACAGCTCACAGCAACCTCCAACTCTTGGGCCCAGGCTCCCCCGAGCCGCTGGGACCACAGGCGCCCACCACGACACCTGGCCATTTTTTTGGTTGCAGTTTGGCCAGGGCTGGGTTCGAACCCGCCACCCTCAGTATATGGAGCTGGTGCCTCACTCACTAAGCCACAGGTGCTGCCAAAATTGTTTTTATGGTGTTGTTAAATTCCTTTTTTTTTTTCATTTTAGACAGAGTCTCAAGTTGTCCAAGTGCCGTAGCATCATAGCTCACAGCAACCTCAAACTCTTGGGCTTAAGCAATTCTCTTGCCTCAGCTCACCACCTATTTTTGTACAGCCTACAAGCTAAGGGTGGCTTTTATGGTTTTTAAGTGATTAAAAATAATCAAAAGAAGGTTTGGCGCCCATAGCACAGTGGTTATGGCCCCAGCCACATACACTGAGGTTGGTGGGTTCAAGCCTGGCCAGGGCCAGCTGAACAAAAATGACAACTGCAAGAGAAAGTGGCCGGGCATTGTGACGGGTGCCTGTAGTCCCAGCTACTTGGGAGGCTGAGGCAGGAGAATCAGAGAATCGCTTAGGCCCATGAGTTTGAGGTTGCTGTGAGCTGTGACGCCACAGCACTCTACTGAGGGTGACATAGTAAGACTCTGTCTCAAAAAAAAAAAAAAAAAAAAATCCAAAGAAGAGCAATGCTTGGTGACACGTGAGACTTACAAGCAACTCAAATTTCAGTGCCTGCAGGTAAAGTTTTATTAGGACTCGTCAATGCACATTCTTCACTCATTGCTTATCCCTGTTTTCACATGACAAATACAGAGTCATGTGGTTGTGACAGAGGACTCATGATCCATAAAGCCTGAAATATTTACTACATAGTATCTAGACCTTTATAGAGTTTTGCTAACTGCTTTTCTGAAAGACAACAGAGTAAGTTCAATGCCTCAGGTTGGGATGTCTTAAAAGGCTAACTTTATGTAAAGAAGGAGACTGATTAGCTGGATTACATTTAAAAACCCAAAGTCACCACTTAGAGAGGGAAAAGGCAAACCACAGCACAGGAGGCATCTCACCAACACCACCAGAAACTAAGCAAATCACAACAGTATTCAAAATCAGGATGGCAGGTCTTGGTGTGTGTGGGAGGGAGTGGGTAATGAAATAGTAGGGGCTCAGAGGAGACAGGTGGGGGGTGGGGAAGATCGCAATGTTCTGTTTCTTGACCCAGATGGTGATTATACTGGTGTTCAATTTGTAATAATTCAGTGAATACATAGAGAGCATGCAAAAGACAGAGATACCATGTGTGCATATATATACATGTTTTGTGAACTTTGCACATTATACCTCTCAATTAGTGAGTTTTCAAAATATGCATTGAACCTAAAGATTCAAGGAGGAAGAAAACCTTGGTGAGCAGTAAGACCTAGCCGAGCTACAGTGGATGTTGCTGTCCAGTTTCTGTCAAGACCAGGGTTGACCCAGGTGGCAACCCAGCCAGGCTCTGTGCACGCACCTGCTGGTGTAGCCTGTGACAGGATTCCAGCGCTGGTTCTCGTAGATGTACACGCACTTCATGTCTGACTGGGTGTAGATGTTACTGGTGCTGCTGGCCAGGCCTGCAAGAAGAGGAAGCTGCTAGGATGCTAGCCATCTGTCTGAGCACTGATTCCCTCAGAAAACAGGAAGGGCAGGCTGGAGGCAGGTCGGTGGAAGGGGCAAGCAGGCCTGTTGAGCTTATACCACTGGAAGCTGGCTGGTTTCTCTCCTCTGTGCTTGAGATTATTCTGGGGTTGTACAACTGCGTGAGAACCTACTGTGCATCCCTGCCACTCCCACTACCCCCGCTCATGCTCTGCTCCTGGTCACACCTCTTCTTTCTTGACATCCTACTTATTCACTGGGAAAGTGTGCTGGCCAGCAAGCTTACTCCTTGTTAGCAAAGGTACTTTGGACCATTAACTTTACCTCTATGAGCCCCAATTTCCTGGGGCTCATGAAAACAAAATTCCTGCCTCACAAACAGGAAAGTCAGTAAATATGCTCAGATGTACGTTCCTGTGGTCTCAGTGGACCAAAGTTCTAGAGGGTTAGCTGCTCTCCGCTGTGAGGCATGTAGGCTGTGGCCTGAAACATCCCTTTTTGGTGTTTCTGCTTCCATTCTCCAGTAGGAAAGGACTGGGACTCTGCCTCCCCAAAGTTGGGGAGCCTTCAGGGGCTCAGCAAGCTCTGACTCTGAAGGAACAATTCTCCTAACAAGGGACCAGAGTTTTAGACTAAGAATCAGGGAACTCGGGACCAGGGGCTGCTCCAATGCCTTGAAGCCTCACAAACAAAGGGCTTGACATGCTGGCCAGCACTGGCAGCTGCTGTTCTAGAATCCTCAAGGTCCTTGGCACAGCAAGTAGGTATCCAAGGGGGAGTGGGAGATGAGACCTGGTCTCAGCACTCGAGCCTCATGGGTCAGCCCAGGTCAACCTGGCCTGTGTGGAGGCTGGCAGTGGTGAAGGTCACCTGTCGGCCAGCTGTTACTGGAGTGTGAGCACTGGGACAGCAGCCTAGCATTGAGCAGGGAAGCCAGACGGGGACTGAGAAGGGAGTGTCCTTACCTTGGAAGCAGCCTCCACCATAGCCACCCGTGTACACCCAAGCTGTGTGGTCGTAACCGAGGCCCCACACCACACCACGGCTGTTGGCCTCCACCACGCGCAGGTGGCCTCCCATCTGCCGCCAGAACCTGGTAGGATGACAGAGTGCAGCAGGAACCTCTCAGCCCCAGCTTCCCAACCTTCCACTTGCCCCGCAGCCCACAGATATGGTATTTAAAAAACTCTCAGTCTCCAAGCGAATAGGATCCCAAGCCTGCGTGGCTTCTCCTTTTGTATGCATTGATGCTAAACAGCTGGCATGTGAGCAGGCGCCAAGGGCAGGGGGCCTCAGAAACCAGTCTACCCTACCCCTGAAGCTACATGGATGGGCGTGAGGCCAGCAGCTGTTACACAACGCCCCTTTGGGTCAGGGACAGGTGCAGCCAGCCTTGAATGTCACGGCAGAAAGCAGGATGTAGTGTCTAATCATCTGCATGAGTGACAGTGTGGCCAGCAGCCGCCAGGGCATCAGCAATAGATTGCACTGTGACAGTGCAGCCTCCCAGACGGGCAGAGTGCAGCTGGCAGTGGGTCAGCCTCCTGGGGGGGCTGACCCACTGCCAGCTGCACTCTGTCACCAGAGGGGGTCTGACTCACTTGACTGGGTGTCAATAGCACCTCCTGTTGACAGGGCTTCCTGGGCTCACTTATGTCCCTTGGTGTCACTGACAACTAGCCCAGGGACTAAGCAGCTCTGGGTGACCTGCTGGGCAGCCCCTCTGCCTAGGCTTGGGACAGAATCATGAGCATTTGTGTCCCTGCCAGGCTCTCCTCCTTAGGACTCTGCTCATGCTGTTCTCCCAGGTGCCCACATTCCCTCTGTAGCTTTCAACACTGACAGTAATGTCTTGTACACGTCTTCCGGTCTTGGCTGCCCACCTTCTGGTCCTTTGGGTCCCACTTTCACCAGACCTTCCTCATGCCCTCCCAGCCACAAAGCTCCAAGCTCTCTCTCCTGCCCCACACTCAGTTGACTTCAAACCTCACCAAATCTACGCAGAAAACACACTCCCAGCTGACTTTCCTCTGGCCAAAAGCTACTCTCTCCCTTCCGCCTCAGGACCTGGCCACCCATGCAGCAGGGCCTCAGCAGGAGTTAGAGGCAGCAGAGTACCATGTCTGTCCCCTGGGCAGGTGCATGGATGTGCCTTCTCTGCCCCGGCCTGGAGCTGGATCGTCTGCTCTCCACAAGCCTCCTGACACTCAGCAGCTGTTGGCAGTTCTGACTCACCTTCAGCCCAACCAGCCTTCTGAATCCAGGGGGGACTCTGGGCCTGGGAACCAGCAGCTGTGCCTCTGGCCCAGGGTGAGCCCCAGTCCTTGGGGGCCTCCCTTCTAGAACCACAAATGCTGGATGCTAGGGCAGGGGGTGTGCCAGGACCTGTCTGAACATGGCCTACTCACATCTGGTCGCAGGGCAACAGGTGCTCCTGGGCCTCCAGGTCCGCACTAGGCTCACTCACGAAGATGTCCCCATTGCAGGTGACAGACCAGATGGCCTGCGGGGAGGGGCGGCCGTGGACCTTCCGGCTCTCACAACAGGACAGGCTGAGCAGGGCAAGCTGCCATAGTACATTGCTGGTCAACGCTGGACAGGTTGGGCCACTTGAGACTGCCGTCCCTCAACCCTGGCCCGCAGGAACCACCCCCACTCACCCAGTCATTCATGTCCTGGTTGGTGGCAGCAGTCAGACGCACAGGCCACCTCTGCCGAGTCCTCTCAGGGGTATACAGGGCAAAGGAGTGCTTGCCCTCACTGAGCACGGGCACCAACACCGTCACCTCATTGAGGAACACATGGATGTACTGTTCAGAGAGTGGGCACACGGGCAGGACTGTCATCCAGGGCAGAGCAGGCCTCAGGGAAGCGAGCTCCCCACTGTTGGGGACAGACATGGATGGGCCACCATGATTCTAAGGCACTCGGCCTGGGACCTTGGCCTGCAGGTCTCAGTGGTAGACTACGAGGCCAAGCAGGTTCTGGTATCAAAGCCAGACTTTGTGAACAGATGCCTCTGCTTAAAGAGATGCTTTTTAAGAATGTATTGTTTTATTTTATTGCTATGTTTAAAGATAGTCTCTCTCTGTTGCTCAGGCTACAGTGCGCTAGCATGATCATAGGGCACTATAATCTTAAACCTCCTGAGCTTGAGTAACCTTCTGCCTCAGCCTGACTTAAAATGCTGTTCTTGCTGGGTGAGGTGGGTCATGCCTATAATCCTAGCACTCCAGGAGGCCAAGGCAGGTAGATCACCTGAGCTCAGGAGTTTCAGACCAGCCTGAACAAGAGCGAGGCCCTGTCTCTTAAAATAAAAAATATATATATATGTGTGTGTGTGTGTGTATACATATATTATATATGTATTACATATATTATAATATATAACATAATTACATATATTACAATATACATATATTATAATTATATATTATATAATATATAATTACATATATATTATAATATACATATTATATACATATGTATACACACACACACACACACACACACATATATGTGAATAGCTTGAGCCCAAGAGTTTGAGATTGCTGTGAGCTATGACGCCATAGCACTCAACCCCAGGGCGACTGAGTGACACTCTGTCTCAAAAAAAATAAAAAATAAAAATGCTGTTCTTTCTCTTTTTCCTATTTCTACGTCTATGTGTATACACATATATACATATACACACACATATATATATAGCCAGGCATTGTGGCAGGCACCTGTAGTCCCAGCTACTTGGGAGGCTGAGCCAAGAGAATAGCTTGAGCCCAAGAGTTTGAGGTTGCTGTGAGCTATGACACCATAGCACTCAACCCCAGGGCGACTGAATGACACTCTGTCTCAAAAAAAATAAAAAATAAAAATGCTGTTCTTTCTCTTTTTCTATTTTTTGTAGAGATGGGGTCTCATTATGCTGCTCGAGCTGGTCTACATCTCCAGGGCTCAAGTGATTCCCCTGCCTCAGCCTCCCAAAGTGCTGAGATTACAGGTGCGAGCCACTGTGCCTGACCAAGAAATGCCTTCCAATGTTGATTGCCTGGCACGTGCTGGCAGTCAGCAGGGGTGAAAGACAATCTTCCCAAGCCTGATTTCTCATCTGAAACATTAGAGCCTATAAGTCCTATAAGTGGCTGTCGGGTGCACAGAACATGGCTCTGTGAGGCCCAGGGCGACCCAGCACACACCTACCCACCACTGGTTTGGGCCTGAGAGTGAGCACTTTGTAAACTTGAGCTGTGGATCCCAGACTCATTGTTGGGATCCCCTTGGCTCACTGTTGAACACCCATTTCTGTACACCCAGCTTTGTATCCCCTCTCCTAGGAAGGAACCCCTCCCCCTGGGGCCACCTCTCCCTGGGCATCCTCAGCCCTGCAACCCTCCCTCTTGGATAATTTCCCTAGTGGGGACCCCTCCTTGCTGTACCTTCTTTTCCCCGTGGACCACGTAGTAGATGAAGAGGATGCTGTCCCGAGTGCCATCATGTCCTGTGAACTGCTCCAGGGCCACACGGACATCTACCCACTTGTGGGGCTTCCAGTCGCACCACCACTGCAGGGTCCCAGTTTTCACCCATACAGACTGGGCACACACCCCAGGGAAGGGGGACAGTCACAGGCAGGCTCCTGACCCCACAGACCCTGACACCCCATTCCCAACATCCCCAACATACCCTAGCATACCCCTCCTTGGTTCCTTAGGTGGTACCTCTGCCCTCCAGCTCCACTTGATGCTAATGACAAAACTGACACACATCAGACACCTGACAGGTGCTGGCTCTGAGCATCATATAGGTCAGCAGTTCTCAATCTGTGGGTCACAACCCACAGGAACTGTATTAAAAAGCCGCGGTCTTAGGAAGGTTGAGAACCACCGATACAGGCAGTGGGATTGGCACTGCTACTGGCTGGGGAAACTGAGGCTTGGGGAAGTTCTATGTCTGGCCCAGTGTCACAGAGTGAATCAGCAGCAAAGCCAGCACCCAACCCCTGGCCTGCCTGTGTCCAGAGGCCCAGCTCAGCCGCCCAATGGATGCTTCTGCCAAGCCTAGGCCAGATCCCCCAAAAGAGGTAGTCAAATGCTCCAGGTGGGAGGGCTGAGCAAAGCAGGGTCAGCCCTGGGGAGGGGTCTAAGGCCATTTTCATCCCCATGATGACTCATTTCAATAAGACACTGCCTATCTGGGTGCCCGAGCTCCCCTTAGCAGCAAGAGGATGATGGAATTCTCCCTTCTCCTTCCCCTTCCTTGGATGTTGCTGCCACCTCAGGAACCCCAGGGCCTACACCCTATGTGGAATGCAGTGGGGCAGTTCTTTAGGATTAAAGAATAAGCAAATTAACTCATTTCTTTATCCTCGAATCCGCCACAGGGCCCAGGAGGGATGGACAGAGGGATGGGTACACCTCTCTGTTTCTTCCACTCCACCGATGGGCTGGTATATAGCAGGCACTCAGTGCATGCTTGTTGGAAAAAATGCATCCAGGAACGCTGAAGTGCCCACCTGCTCCACAGCCTGCTCGTAGTGTCGGAAGTTCTCCAGCTCTCGCTTGGTCCTTTCCGTGAGCTGCTGGAAGATCTGCTTCCTCCAGGCGGCGGTCTGAGCCGGCATGATGGACAGAGACAGTGTCTGCACCAAGGGAGACAGGCCTGCGGACCAGCCAGAGCCTCAGGCTGGAGGCCAGGGCTCTTATTTCCCCCTAAATTGGCCATTTTCTACTAGAAAGCTACGATCTTCACGAAATGCCCCATGAGCCTCTCCCCACCCTTCATTCTAATGGGCAAGTGCTATTCCCTAACAATTCAGCCTGGAAAACAGTCACCACTGCTAGGACAAGGGGCAGGGCTGCTGAGCAGAGTGGGTGTTCAGGCAGGACAGCAGAACTACCCAAGCCCCCAGGCCTCCTCTTTTGCCCCCCCACCCAGAAGCACCCTCTGGGACACCTGGCCCTGCCGATGCCTGTGGGCTGTGCAGGAAACCTTACCCGACTGGACAGTGAACCACTTGGGCACGGAGCAGGCCTCCACTGTGCAGCCACCTCCCGACACCCAGGCCCACAGCGGGTGGTCGTCTGCCCCATAGGGCTCTTCCAAACCCAGCTGGTGGTGCCCCAGGGAGGAGAGGCCAGTAGTCTCAGGGAAGCCAGAAGTCAAGTGGTTAGGCACTTTCTTGGGCTCCTTCAGGTCAATATTGGTCCAGGGCAGCTCTGCTGGGGTGGATGCCAGGCCTGGGCCACTCTCAGTGGGGCAGGCATTCTCTGTGGCATCCTCTGTGGTCCTGCCAGCCCCTGGGCCTGAGGCCAAGTTCTCCTTGAGGTTCCTGGGATTGTCCAAAGATTCCACGGGGAGAGGCTGCCCAGGCCCTGGTCTCTCGACTTCTGAGGAGGCATCAGTGTCGCTAGGTGCAGACTCGCCACTGCCCCTTACCTCGTCGCCGAAGAAACAGCCAGCACTGGGGATAAAACAGGGCAGACCCGTCACTCCCCTGCAGGGGGATACGTACTGCTGTCAGGCAGGCCTGGCTCTAGTGTGTTGCACTGTGACTGCCCACTCAACCATGGGCAAGTCCTGACCTCTCTGAGTGCGTGTCTCCTCCTCTGTGCAACACACATGGTAACTGCTTCGCAGGGAGCAGGACATTCAGGCACCCCTCAGACCAATCCCATCAATATATCTGGGGATCGAGAGCCAGAATTAGGATTTATTTTTTATTGTGGTTAAATACACGTGACATGAAGATTACCCCTTTAACCACAGCAAAGTACATAATTCAGGGCATTTAGTAAATTCACAATATTGTGCAAACATCACCACTACCTAGTTCCAGAACTTTCCATCACCCCAAATGGAAATCCCATACCCATGAAGCAGTCACTCCTCATCATCCTCCTACTACCCCCAAATCCCATTTAGTCAAACACTAAATTATCTCTGTCTCTATAGAGCTGCCTATTCCGGACATTTCATATAATAGAATCATGGAATCAATATGTGCCCTCTGTGTCTGGCTTCTCTCACTAATTGTTTTCAAGGTTATCCATGTGTCAGTGCCTCCTTCCTTTTTATGGCTGAATAATATCCCATTGTATGATGAGACCACATTTTGTTTACCCACTAATGGACATTTGGGTTATTTCTATCTTTTGACTATTGTGATCAGTGCTGCCATAAACATTCAGGTGCAAGTTTTTACCTGAACACCTCTTTTCAATTCTTTGGGATACCTACCTACGAGTGGACAGCTGAGTCATAAGGTAATTCTATGATTAGCCTCTTGGGGAATGGCCACACTTCTCCACAGTGGCTGCACCATTTTACATTCCCACCAGCAGTGCACAAGGATTCTGATTTCTACAGATCCTCATTAGCATTTGTTATTGTCTCTCCTTTTGATTACCACCATTCTGGTGGGCAGGAAGTGGTATTTTACTGAGGTTTTGATTTGCATTTCCCTAATGCAAATGACCTAAATATAACTAATGATCAGGGACTGTGTATCTTCTTTGGAGAAATGTCTATTTAAGTTCTTTGCTCTTTTTTAATTGGGTGGTTTGTCCTTATCGTTGAGTTGTAAGACTTCTTTACATAGTCTAGATTCTTTTTACTCTCTCAATAGTATTTTTTGATTCTGAAAAGTTTTTAATTTTGATGAAGTCCAATTTATTATTTCCTTTTGTTGCCTGTGCTTTTGGTGGCATGCCCAATAGCCACTGCCAAAACCAAAGTCACAAAGATTTCACATCACTTTTTTTGAGCCTTCTCAGCCGATTCCAATGTGTTATCCAGTTTAAGAACTAAAGCTTCAGGTGAAACATGAGCAAACTCCTTTCCCAGAGCCTCCCTGGCCCTCTGGGATGATAATGCAGTAGGGTGATGACTACCAAACATGGGGAGCAAAGAGGTCCAGGGCAGGGGAGGGTCGAGCTGTGGAGCCAGGGTCCCACATGCTGTCTTGGTCAATGCTCACAATTGTGGACACTTCCACTGTAAAGTTGAGGTGTCCCCAGCTCAGATACCAAGCCACCTGACTGTATTCTTATGGCTGGTGGGCAGAGCTGGGGCTCATCCATACTTTTTACTTACAATGTGCATATATATATACATATACACACGTACACATTTTTTTTTCCTGAGACAGAGTCTCACTCTGTCACCCTAGATAGAGTGCCGTGGCATCATACTCACAGCAACCTCAAACTCTTGGGCTCAAGGGATCTTCTTGCCTCAGCCTCCCAAGTAGCTGAGACTATAGGTACCTGTCACAACGCCTAGCTAGTTTTTCTATTTTAGCAGAGATGGGGTCTTGCTCTTGCTCGAGCTGGTCTCGAACTCCTGAGCTCAAGGGATCAACCCTACTTGGCCTCCCAAAGTGCTAGAATTACAGGCGTAAGCCACCGTGCCCAGCTTTCATCCATGCTCTTTAGACCCACAGGTCCCAAGGGGAGGTTTCCAGGGCTGCAGCAGCAGCAGCATTACCTGGGACATTACAGAAATGCAAACCTCAAACAGAAACTCTGGGCTGGGTCTGGAAATCTGTGTCTGAACGAGTCCCCCAGGCAACTCTGGTGTGTGCCAAGTCTGGACCACTGCTCTAGGTGAGAGAGAGACCTTCTGTCTTGTACCAGCTTCCCTTTCATAGGGGCCTTATTGTCCACCACATAAACAACCCTTTCTCTCCTAAATCTTCAGAACCAAAAGACCTGCCCTGCTCAGTGGCTTCCAGCTTTTCCAGGACATCCGGCCTTAGCCTGCCCCCAGGTACAGCCCAGGGCGTGTGAGAACACCATGCTGCTGCCCCAGCTACAGCGCTTCCTCTCTGGGGCCAAAGCGGCTGAGCAGCACACAAAGCACAAATCTGAGGGCAGGAGGGTTGCAGCCCTTGTGGCTCTTGTGGGCCGGAAACTGATTTTCTCCTGCCTGGAATAAGGCCCATCAACCCACCGAGGCCAGGTGACCGCCCCCTCTGGATGCTGCCCTCCAAGGCCACTGACAGTCCATCCCTAGCCCGATTCCTCCATGCCCTGCCACCTGGCATCACCTGAGGAGACTTGATGAGCTGCCGGAGTATGACCGGTCACACTCTCGGGCTGCGACGATGGCCTTCCATGTCTTTCCACTGAGCTCACTGGGAGTGACACCCTGCCGGAAGTATATGGCTCGGTCCTCACAGCTAATGCCCCAGACCTGGAACAGAGAGGAGCGCTGCTTAGAGGCTGGGTGCAGGCCTGTGTGTTCCTCTTGCCTACTGTGAGGGTGAGGGCAGGACAGGGACCAGAAGAGTGTGCTACAGGATGGTGAACATGTCTGCAGACACAGGCAGTGTTGAGTATGTGCTGGAGCTGGGGAGGTCCATGTGGGTCTGTGCAGGAAGTGGAGGCCACGCCAGCGAGCTCAGAAGAAGTAGGAAACTGGTCCTGCTTCCCTGACCTAAGCAGACTTGGGACCCTGGAATGACAAGATCCAGAGGTGGTGGTGTGGCTGGTGGACTCTGTGCCAGGAAATGGGGTCCACTCATGTATCTGTTTTCTGTGTGGCTTCTGTTGGGAAACTGATCTCCAAGTGAACCCCCAAAGATGGTCATGCTCTTTTTTAAGATGCAAAATAGCCTCCCTTATTCTGAGCTCACTTCTCATGGGAAGGGTAGCCAGGCAGGCATCCTATCCTCTGCCTTTGAGCGCTGAAGAAGGAAGGTTTGCTCTGGGCCAAGGTGGTCTTGGCCACCACAGTGGGCTATGGTGTCTCCATCACTTGGCCAAGGCGGGCTGAGCTATCATGGCCTCAGGCTCAGCCTCCCGGGTACCACCAGGCACCTATCTTGCACCAGTGACTGTGTATTCTGTCACCAGGGTGGGTAGCAGGATGACGTGGTAGCCAAAAGAAGCCTAGTACCCTGGAAGGAGCATCTAGTGCAATGCAACAAGGTGGTGGTGTTGCCCACACAGCAAGGGGTTGCACCCCCTGAGTCTTAAAACTGCCCAAACCTGTTATCTGTGAAATCATGCACACGGTGCTTAAAAGAGCAGGACCCACAGAGCCAAAGTTAGGAGATCAGCTGCAGCCTTCACTTGGTGGTTGACCCCCCTGAGTTAGCCCAGACATTTCTCAGTGAAACCTTTCAGTCTCCAAGATGTTCTCCACCACCCTGCAGATCTGTACTTATTACTCTGAGGGGACTGATCTAGGGAAAAGCAAGGACTCCAGGACCCTGGCTAAACTAGCCTTCCAGTCTGGGAGTATGCAGAGGTGCTGGGACCCCTGCTGTGCCACCAATATAAGCCCCAGCAGTGAGAAGGGATAGCAGACACCTGGTAGACACACTGCCATCAGGAGTCCCCCATTCTGAGCTGCCAACCTCAGTGCACACCTGCTCATTCAGGCCCACATTCACCATCATCATTTCTCCAACCATCTCAATCCAGCTGGTGCCGCAGGGGTTGTGAGAGTTGACGCCTCTTCGGAACCACACCTGGAAAAGGCAGAAATAAACATGCCTCCCTGGAAGGCCATGAAAACAGAAGGGATTATTTTATGACTCAGGAAGAACAAATGAATTTGATCCTTCAGTTCACAGCACAAATGAGTAGGGCAAATGTTTAGAGAGAAGTGTATGAACACGTCCCTTCTCCCACAATCTAGCCGCATCCCCTTCTGCACTTGGCACCATCCCTTCTTCCCACCCCCAGGGGCTGGGGGTCACCTGGCCTCAGCCAAACCTGTCCTGGCAGCTTCCCACCCATTCTCAGGCCTAATTCATGGAAAAGGCTACTTTACTGAATCAAGTTTACCTCTAGGGAAGACAACAGCCTTAATGATGTTATTTAGGAAAACTATTTCTTTAAATTCATTATTGGAATAAATAACTTATTTTGGGTCTAAGTGCTTCATTAAATAGTTACTTTAAAGCTAACTTTATTCAAGCCAATTTGTAAAAATATACATACAGTCTAACTGTATTTTCCTGAGTCCTATGTGTGGTTCCACTCACCTGCACAGGTTACCCTCCAACCCCCCACATCAGTCCCACTATGTTTCCTCAGGGTTCAGGAATCCCCCCTTGATGTGTGGCTACAGAGAAATCACATGAGGAATCTGGAATTGGCTTCCTTAGATAAAATACAAATGATAAGCAGTGACTAGAAGAAAGGAAGGCATTCAGTTAATTGTGGATTTCAGTAAGTTAGCTTCTGATTAATTGAAATGTTATGGCCTATTGAGTGACAAATACAGTGACTGTATCTTGGTATAGGGAAATAGGCTGGGGGAGATTCCATGGTGGTAAACATCCTGGAGATGGGTAATGATGTTAGCAACATAAAAGTACAGGGGGTTTGGTTGAGGCCAGATATGTTGAAAGGGTTCAGATCACACTCACATTAACAAAAAAACACAGCCTTCGACAGATGAAGCTCCAGCATCCCTGACTTACCTTCCGGTCCTTGGTGACAGCCCAGACCACACCGACTCCCACTGAGACGTGCATAATCCCATTTTCAGACCCAGGAGGCTCCACCATGGACCAGGAGCTCCCTAGCAAGCCCCAGAGAAACCCCAAGAGCCTCCATCAGCCCAGTTGCATGGGAATGAGCACCCCCTTCCCCTAGTTGGGGTAGGGGGTCAACCCTAGGTTGCCCACCTGTGGGGTTGTTTCTGTTGATTCCTTCTCGGACCAGAGCCTGCCCCTCCCACAGAGTGGCCCACAGGAGGTCATGGGGCCCACAGCTGATCTGGACCACCTCCCCAGGGGTGTCCATGAGAGACCAGGATGAGCCTTCAGGGTTGGAGTGGCTGACATCTTCTCTGTACCACACCTGCAAGGCGAGAAAAGGGCATGGGTGGCCCTTGGGTCACAATCCACACAGGCCATGCATCAGGATTTCTTGCGAGGGCTGGAGTACCCTGACAGTCCAGGACTCATCCCCAAACCCCCACTGCCATCAGAGTTAGATGACACTCCTGCTCTGGCAAAAAAAAAGTGCAAAAAATGAGGCTTTGTAGCCGGGTGTTGCGGCGGGCGCCTGTAGTCCCAGCTACTCGGAAGGCTGAGGCAAGAGAATCGCCTAAGCCCAGGAGTTAGAGGTTGCTGTGAGCAGTGTGAAGCCATAGCACTCTACCCAGGGCAATAAAGTGAGACTCTGTCTCTACAAAAAAAAAAATAAATAAATTAATGACCCTGGGCGACGCCTATGGCTCAAAGGAGTAGGGCGCAGGCCCCATATGCCGGAGGTGGCAGGTTCAAAACCCAGCCCTGGCCAAAAACTGCAAAAAAAAAAAAAAAAAAAATTAAAAAATGAGGCTTTGGAGGCCTTGGGATTCAGGGGTGGGGAGACAGACTTGTTCTGTTCATCTGCTTGTGAGAACCCCCTCACCCTATGGGAGCAGGTCCCCAGGCCACTCCCAGCCAGACTGTGCATCCTACGCCCCCTGGTGGTTATATGCTCTCAGGACACTCCAGGGGAAAATGGCTAAATGGGAAAACTCCCAAACCCTGTTCACACAAATGACTAAAATATCTAGTTCTTTTTCCCCCTAACTGAACAGTTAAGACTAAGCAACTTGCTTACATTATCCAAACTGTTTGGCTCATTTTATCTGGAGGAGGCTGCACATCACTTTGGGTCCAAGGAGGGCTGGAAGTGGTCTTCAGACTAGGGAACCCTGATCTCCAATCCTGCTGCCCTACACTACAACTGGCCTTTCAGGACCAGGCCAGGGCAGCCTTCTCCCCAGCTCCCACAGGAGCCTGTGGTCTTGGTTCCACCTCTCATGGACCACAGGCATGGCACAGGGCAGTGTGGCACACAAGTGGCACTCAGGGACAGACACCGTTCTGTGGTCCCTGTTCCCTCTCTTCCCATCCAGGTGGGCATGGCCCCTTGATGGGGGCTCTGACCTGGACCAGTTCCCTCACTCTGCCCCGCCCCCCACCACCACCCTGCAGCATGGCTTGGTAGAAGCAACTGTGGTTAACCTAAGCCCGGGCCACACATCACCCAGAGCTGAGCATGCTAAAAAAAGCCCTGCTTTGACTGTTCCAAAGCCAATTGGAGAACTGTGGTCAATTTGTGGTAAAAGTTACTGAATAATCATAAAGTTCAATTTAAAACTATGACTGAAGTATTGGTTCACCTATGCTCTGTGCCACTGCTGCCATCGGGTCGGTCTTATTTCTTTGCTTACTTAGTTCACAAACTCCCTGAGACGAGGATCTCCCCTCTTTAAGGATCCATAGACCCACCATCCAGCCCCCACCCACTCGACTAACGCCTATCCAGGAGACGTTGTGGGAGGTGCCCTGGGAGCCGACAGCAAGCTCAAGAGCTCTGAGGTAGGAGCCCTAATGGCACCTGAACCCTAGGGTGGTCCCTGACAGTACACTGGGGACTCAGAGGAGGGACAGGTTGGATGAGGCATAGATGGGGGACATAGGCTTCTGAGAAGTGTGAGACCCAGGGCCCATGAGACAGGAGTGGGGCATGGCAGCCCTGCCACCTGCTCCAGGGATAGCAGAGAAGGAGAATGTCTCAGAGGCAGCTCTTGCCCTTCCTCCACCTCCAGGAGGATGCCAGGTCAGCTTCTCTTGTGCCCTGGCCCTGCCTGTGGCCAGGTCCCATAGCCACCTCGGTCTGGTGCAGGGTGTGGCCTCACCTTTCCCTGCAGAGACACAGCCCACACTGACAGGCGGCCTGCAGGCTCCTCTGTGATCTCCCACCCTCCCACGGAGAGGTCGTTGAAGGGGTCAGGAAGCTGCTTAGGGTCATCCTTTGAGGGGATCTGAAACATGGGATCAGGATATGGTGTGGTCAGTACTTGGCATGACCCCTCCCTGCCTGTCTCCCTTCCAGCCTCCTACACCCAGCTTAGCCCATAGCTCTTGACTTCACAGAGAAGGCAACATCAGGACTGGGGGGTTCTTAGCCCAGGGTCTCCTCTGCCCTGTCCTATCAGCCGCTGGATCTGGGCCACTGCCCCTGAATGGTCACTGATGCTCCTGTATGGAAGGCAGACCCACCACAGTACCTTAGCTTTGGGCTTCCCAGTGACCTGACCACTGTGGCTTTGTTCCCTACCACAGAGGGCTGATGACAGACTATGGCCCCACCACTGGCTGGCATCCTGCTATCCCAGTCCTGCGACAACTGAGATCGAGCTGGCAGCTCCACTTCACAGCCATGGACTCTCTAGAGAGGTCTGGAAAGTGCCTGACTCTCTAGATAGGCCATGGCAGGACCCTGGTCTAGGCCTCTCCTAAGTCGAGAGGTTCTTCTGGGTCATGAGAACAACACTACCCCCTTGGTGGGAGTAGGGAAGATAAAGCGCCAGACTGAGGCTCAGCCCAAGAGCAGCTCGGAGACCTGGGTCACAGCAAGTTCTGTGCTACCCCACGGCCACAGTCTTGCTTGATTCCCTGAGGGCCATCTCCCAAATGAAGAGACACGTAGCACTGTGCTGTTCCCAGGGCAAGAAACAACTCAGAGGCCAGGCCCCAGGGAGGGCATGGTGTCCCCCTGTGGACAGGCAGGAGGGGTGGGGATGAGGCTACATGTGACCCGCCTGCCAGGTACTGTTGTTGCAGACCCTTCTCTTTGTTGGTCCTATCCGGCCCCCAAGCCACACTCAGGTACTGAGACCTTGGCCCAGGCATCCCGGGACTTGTATCTCCTGTACCGGATCCACTTCCGCCGTCGCACACAAGAATTCCACTTCTTGTCACGTGTGTAGGTGGCAGGAAAGTCGATGGCATATGTCCACCCCTGAAACATCAAGGTAGAGGTTCTGTGAGACTCTAGAGGGAAGGAATTTGAAGAGCTGGGGGAGGTGCGTTGGAAGACTAGGAAAAGGAGGGAGTGAGCCAACATGGAAGACTCCAACCCCCATCCCGTCACAGCAAGCAAAGGTCAGACACCATGGACAGCAGGACAGGACAGATGAACCCAAGAAGCTCCAACAAAGGGCAGGCACAGTGTGTACTGAGTTCACCTACCCCTTTCTCGGTGGGTTCTCCTCCAAAGTTCTCATCCACGTACCAGTCAGACTCCCACTCCCAGTGCGGTGAGGGCAGTGCCACCCCATCCAGCGGCCGGTGCTGGAGCCCACTCACATCGCTCCACGGCCACCGGTCACTGAGCAGGAGTTTCTCACAGAAGCCGCCCATGGGGTTCCAGCGCTGAGGGCCAGAGAAACAGAGACAGCCTTGGACCCAAGCAAGCAGGGCCTCTCTGGGGCCAGAAGACCCTGCCCAGCAGGTCCTTCTTGCTGATCTCCAGGATGGGAGGTAAACAGAGGTCTGCTTAGGACCCAGAGATTAGGGACCACAGGCTTCTTCATCATGGCGAGCACACCTGCATGGCTCCAATGGGCAGAGAACCCACTCGCCAGCCATAGTGCTCCCAGGGGACAGGCAGGGGAGGAAGACCTCATCCTAGGATCCCGAATACCGCCCAGAGCCTGTTCTTATGCAGACCTGGCCAGTAAGGTTTGGTAAGGACACATAAGAGCTCCAGCCCCACACATCTCATATGCCACACAACTCAGATTTAAGTACAATGAAGGAGATTCATATGGACTTGGTGGGGAGTCTGGGGTCTCTCTTTCTTTCTTTTTTTTTTTTTTCTGAGACTGAGCCACACTCTGTTGCCCAGGTTACAGAAAAATGGCATCAGCCTAGCTTGCAGCAACTTCAAACTCCTGGGTTCAAGTGATCCTTCTGTCTCTGCATCCCAAGAACCTGGGACTACAGGCGCCTACCACATAGGAATCTTTTTTTTTTTTAAGACAAAGTCTCACTCTGCTGCCCTGGGTAGAGTGTCATGGCATCATCATAGCTCATAGCAACCTCAAACTTTTGGGCTTGAGCAATCCTCTTGCCTCAGCCTCCTGGGTAGCTGAGACTACAGGTACCTGCCACAGTGCCCAGAGAGTTTTTGTATTTTTAGTAGAGACAGGGTCTCCCTCTTGCTGAGGCTAATCTCGAACTCCTGAACTCAAGGGATCCACCAGCCGCGGCCTCTCTCATAGAGTGCCAGGATTACAGGTATGAGCCACCGCACCCGGCCTGGAGCCTCTACTTCTCTTCTGCCATCCATCACGTTTGTTAACCAATAACCCAGGAAACCCACCAAATCAGCAACTCCAAATGCACAAGGCTACCTGGTTCTCATAGGCCTCCTCCCGGCGTCGGATGGGGACATCGCTGGCACACACATACACGTAGACCTGGTTGTCGCAAGCAATGCCCCAACAGCACTGTGTGGCTGCGCTGACCCGCTTGAACTCCAGCTGGCTGTCCTTGCATGGCTCCCAGTACTGGCCAGCCGTGGAAAGCGTGTACACTCTCCCAAAGAGGTCCACTGCCCACAGCACCGAGTTGGGCATGGCGCCGGCTGTAGGAACACAGGTAGCAGGAGGATGAACATCAGAATCCTGGCTCCCACCCCAGGGGACATCGGGGCCAGGTGGGTGTAACTGTCTCATGACTTATGGCAAAATGAAGTCCAAAGAGAGGGGTGAGTGGTTACCCCACAAATTAGAGCAGACCCTGGCTTCTGGTGTACCTTCTTTTTCCTTTGCCTTTCCTTCCCTCTAATTAAGGGCATTTTTTCAAACATACAGAAAAGTACAGGGGGGAAAAATAACATCTAAGTATGTTCTTCCCCAAATTTAATGAATTATTATTATTCTGTTGTATTTCCTTCAGATCTTTCCTTTCAAAAGAATAAATGGGTTCAGCGCCCATAGCACAGTGGTTGTAGCACTAGCCACATACACCGAGGCTAGCAGGTTCGAATCTGGCCCGGGCCAGCTAAGCAACAATGACAACTGCAACAAAAAATAGCTGGGAGCTGTGGTGGGCGTCTATAGTCCCAGCTACTTAGGAGACTGAGGCAAGAGAATCGCTTGAGCCCGGGAGTTTGAGGTTGCTGTGAGCTGTGACGTCACAGCACTCTACTGAGGGTGACATAATGAGACTCTGTCTCAAAAAAAACAGAAAAAAAAGATTAAATGAAAGCTTACAGATTTGGTCAAGTCTCAATACATACAACTGTCCTGCTGCCTCCCCAGGGATAACAGGTCTCTTTCCCTGTGCTGGCCCCTATGTGCTGAGGGCAGCCACACAGGCCAGGCATCCCAGTCACAGCCTTACGTGATGCTGTAGCAGCTGTGTGACCATATGAATTCTTTTTTTTTTTTGAGACAGAGCCTCAAGCTGTCACCCTGGATAGAGTGCCGTGGCATCACAGCTCACAGCAACCTCCAATTCCTGGGCTCAAGTGAGTCTCTTGCCTCCGCCTCCCAAGTAGCTGGGACTACAGGCGCCCG
>CAUYRH010053756.1:0-20988 GCA_963574655.1 Perodicticus potto | reverse complement strand
ACAACGCCCAGCCATATTTTTTTTTTTTGAGACAGAGCCTCAAGCTGTCACCCTGGATAGAGTGCTGTGGCATCACAGCTCACAGCAACCTCCAATTCCTGGGCTCAAGCGAGTCTCCTGCCTCCACCTCCCGAGTAGCTGGGACTACAGGCGCCCGCCACAATGCCCCGGCCATTTTTTGGTTGCCGTCATTGTTGTTTGGCGGGCCCAGACTTCGAACCCGCCAGCTCAGGTGTACGTGGCTGGCGCCTTAGCTCGTTGAGCCACAGGCGCTGAGCCCCCTTTTTTTTTTTTTTTTTTATTGGTTGCAGCTGTCATTGTTGATTGGCGGGCTCGGGCTGGAGTTGAACCCACCAGCTCAGGTGTACATGGTTGGTGCCTTAGCCTGTTGAGCCACAGGCGCCGAGCCTGGATTTTTCCTTTTTTTTCATGAGTTGAAGTCTCAATATCCCACAGACAAGTCTCGAACTCCTGGGCTCAAGTGATCTTGCCGCCTCAGCTTCCCACAGTGCTGGGATTATAGGCATGAGCCACCGTGCCTGGCAATTTTTCTGTTTTTAGTAGAGATTGGGTCTTGCTGTAGCTCAGGCTGGTCTCAAACTCTAAGCTCAAGCGATCCTCCTGTCTTGGCCTCCTAGAGTGCTAGGATTACAGGCATGAGCCTCTATGCCTGGCCTTATCTTTTCCTTTTTACATTTTAAAATGTGTTTCCTAGAAAATTAAAAATTTATGTGTGCGGCTTGCATGTCTGGCTTCCATTTTCTTTCTGTTGGACGGAGCTGTTCTAAATGCTGGGAATATAGCAGTACACAAGAAAGGCAAAAGTCCGTGCCCTTGGGGATCTTAAATTTTAGTGGAGAGAGGCACAATAATAACTAAGTAAAACACATATTATATTGTGATAAAGCAAGGAAGTGGGATGTGGGATGGTGGGTGGGGTTGCAGTTTTAAATAGGATTCTTAGTAGAGCCTCCCTCAGAAGGTGACAGCTGGGTAAAGATCCGAAGGAGGTGAGGGAAAGGACCTCGAGAGGGGAAGAGGCAGGGGGAATGGCAAGTTCAAAATCCCCGAGGAAGGAGTGCTGCTGGCAGTTTTGGGAGCAGCCAGGAGGCCAGTGTGGCTGGAGAGGAGGGCAGAGCGGTGATGGGTGTGGGAGGGAGAAAGGGAAGTTTGGGAAGCCTGTAGGCCATCGTCAGGATGCTGTCGAGTTGTGGCCATTGGAGGGTTTTGAGCTGCGGAGGGGTCACGATCCAATCTGCCTTTAACAAACTCACTCTGATGACTGTGGAGGAAGAAGGGGCAGGCAGGATGGACCCAGGGAGACAACTTAGGAGGCTGTGGCCATAATTCAGGTGAAAGATGCATCCTGGGTCTGTTTTGAAGAGCAGCCAGCAGGATCTGTGGATGAGTTGAGTTGGATGTGGGGTGTGAGAGGAAGAAGGAAGTCAAGGGTGAAAGGTCTTTGGCACGTACAACTGGAAGAATGGAGTTGTCATTAGCCGAGACCAGGAAGGCTGTGGGAGTAGCAGGGTTGGGACTTGATTTTGTTACACCAAGCACCCAGTAGGAATCGAGTAGGAATCCGAGGGAAGACTTTGTGGGCAGTTAGATCTGGAAGTCTGGAGACAAACCTGGGCTGGAGACATACCTGTGGGAGCTAGCACGTGTATAACATTTGGAGTTAAGAGACTGAAGTCACCAAGGGAGTAGGGTGGACGATACACATCCAACAAGAGATCTTGCAAGTGATTAAAATTTGAAATAAATCTCAGTGTACAGTGGAGTAGGTGAAGTACAGTGAAGCATTGTGTCTCTGGGAACTTGGTTTCGTCTCCACTAAAGACCTTTTTGAAAACCACAAGCTAATGGCTTTCTTTTTCACGAGGCTTCGCTTCTGACTGCATCTTTATACTGCTGCCGAAATCAATTTGAGGGCCAAATTCTACGGTTTGGTTGGCAACCAATTTAGAGACCTCCAGGAAGCGTGGATGATAGGTTTTTGATGTTGAGAATATGTATCGGTTCTACCAAACACATTGAACGCGTGTTGTTTGTTAGGCGTGCTGCTATTTTATAGATTGAAAACAATCAGCCTCATTGAAGTGACATGACCCTCAGGAGGTCATGTAGCTGAGAAATGAAAGAGCTGGGAGTTGTATCTTGGTCTTCCAAGTCTAGATCTGGTTCTGCCACCTGTCATTAGTGAGAGGTGGCGTGGGCATGTGGACATAAACTCCTCCCACTGAAGTCAAATCGGTGAGCTGCTGTTGAGCAACTTTGAGTCATGTGGGACTGTTACGGATTCTGGAATTTCTAAGAGGTGGGAAATGGATCTCGTTTTCCTTTGATTCCAACTGGAATGTTTTTAATTTCTTTGTTTTGAAGTTTGCAGTCCCCGATTCCTGCCCTTGCCTTCCCCTCCCCTGCTTAGAAATAAACCTTAAGTGATTTAAATCACTATTGCAAATACTAGTAATTACTTCTAGGAAGATCCCAAGATAGGGCAGTCCCGACCCACGGACATTCCTTTTCCTCAAGTCACCCATGCCTTTGCTTCTTGTTTTGTCACCAGACTTGCTTTCCAACCAGGTTCTTTTATTTTAGGCCTATAATTCTGCTGTGCTTCCTGTGATCCATTTCCAACCTTCTTTCTTTTTTATGTGCTTATTCTTTGTAAGTATGTCACTTGGCAAAGTTTGATTGTGTTTGATTGTTTTTCTTTTTATTTATTTATTTGTTTTTTGCGGTTTTTGGCCAGAGCTGGATTTGAACCTGCCACCTCTGGCATATGGGGATGGCACCCTACTCCTTTGAGCCACAGGCGCCGCCCATGTTTTTCTTTTTTTTTTTTTTGAGACAGAGTCTCAAGCTGTTACCCTGGGTAAAGTGCTGTGGCATCACAGCTCACAGCAGCCTCCAGCTCCTGGGCTTAAGCTATTCTCTTGCCACCGCCTCCCAAGTAGCTAGGACTACAGGCGCCCACCACAATGTCTGGCTAATTTTTGGTTGTTTTTGGCATTGTTTGGGAGGCCTGGGCTGGATTCCAATCTTCCAGCTCTGGTGTATGTGGCTGGTACCTTAGCCGCTTGAGCTACAGGCATTGAGCCTCTTTTTTTTTTTTTAGAGACAGTCTTACTTTATCGCCCTTAGTAGAGTGCTGTGGCATCACAGCTCACAGCAACTGCCAACTCCTGGGCTTAGGCAATTCTCTTGCCTCAGCCTCCTGAGTAGCTGGGATGACAAGTGCCCA
Organism: Perodicticus potto; assembly: GCA_963574655.1. NCBI lineage: Eukaryota > Metazoa > Chordata > Mammalia > Primates > Lorisidae > Perodicticus > Perodicticus potto. The sequence continues at coordinate 17,738 of CAUYRH010053756.1, read as the reverse complement.
CTACAATGCCTGGCTATCTTTTGTTGCAGTTTGGCCGGGGCTGGATTTGAACCCGTCACCCGTGGTAGTGGTATATTGGGCCGGCTACCCACTGAGCCACAGGTGCCGCCCTGATTGTTTTTCAATATGGGCCTTTGAAGAGTGGAAGATAACTCAGTGCTGGACAGAGGAGAGTGGCTGAGAGTGTAGCACAAGGGTTGGGTAGAACTGGAGAAGCCTGAGAGTAAAGGAAAGGAGGAATCTGGGCAAGACCCTGCTCTTCATCTTCCATGAAGTGGGGCTGGGTGTGGTGAGTCACAGCTGTAATTCTAGCACTTTGGAAGGTCCAGGTGGGAGGATCCCTTGAGCTCAGGAGTTCAAGACCAGCCTGAGCAAGAGCGAGACTCCGTCTCTATTAAGAATAGAAAAAATAGGCTGGGCATTGTGGCAAGCAACCATAGTCCCAGGAGTCCTCGGGAGGTTGAGGCAGGAGGATCACTTGAGCCTAGAAGTTTGAGGTTGCATTGAGCTATGGTGATGCCATGCCACTCTTGTTCAGGTGACAGAATAAGACCGTCTCAAAAAAAAGTGGATGTGGGATTGACCTATAGTAACTAAGAAGCTCTGGCTATTTCTACAACTGTAAATTAGAAATACAGACTTGTTACTGGTGAGAAGTTTCTACTTTTCCTTGACTTATTATATGCAGATATTTTTATTTATTTTTATTTATTTATTTATTTATTTATTTATTTATTTGAGACAGTGCCTCAAGCTGTCACCCTGGAGAGAGTGCCGTGGCATCACAGCTCACAGCAACCTCCAATTCCTGGGCTCAAGCGAGTCTCTTGCCTCCGCCTCCCAAGTAGCTGGGACTACGGGCGCCCGCCACTATGCCTGGCCATTTTTTGGTTGCAGCCGTCATTGTTGTTTGGCGGGTCCAGGCTGGATTCGAACCCGCCAGCTCAGGTATACGTGGCTGGCGCCTTAGCCCGTTGAGCCACAGGCACCGAGCCGGAATGAAACATTTCTTAGTGGTATAGACATTTTCACAATGTTGATTCTCCCCAGCCATGAGCATCGTATGTTCTTCCATTTGTTAATATCTTCTGCTATTTCTTTTCTTAGGATTTCATAATTTTCTTTGTAGAGGTCCTTTTCCTCTTTTATTATGTATATTCCTAGGTATTTCTTTTTCTTTCTTTTTTTTTTTTTTACACTACTGAGAAGGGAATTGTGTCCTTGATTAGCTTCTCATCTTGGCTGTTATTGGCATATAGAAAGGCTACAAATTTGTGAACATTGATTTTATATTCTGAGACATTGCTGTATTTTTTTTTATCACTTCCAGGAGTCTTGTGGTTGAGTCTTTGGGGTTCTCTAACAATAAGATCATATCTTCAGCAAAGAGCAAAACTTTGACCTCCTCTGCACCCATTTGGATTCCCTTTATTTTCTTCTCTTGCCTGATTGTATTAGTTAGAACTTCCAGCACTATCTAGAATAGTAATAAAGGACAACCTTGTTTGGTTCTAGTTCTAAGTGGAAAAGTCTTCAGTTTTACTCCATTCAGTATAATATTAGCTCTGGGTTTGTCATAGATGGCTTTGATCAGATTAAGAAATGTGCCTCCTATGCCTATATTCTTAAGTGTACTAATTAGAAAAGGATGCTGAATTTTATTGAATGCTTTTTCTGCATCTATTGAGAGGACAATATGGTCTTTATTTTTGCTTCTATTGATACAGAGAATTATGTTTATGGACTTGAGTATGTTAAACCAGCCTTACATCCCTGGGATGAAACCTACTTGATCATAATGAATGGCTTTTTTTTAATGTGTAGCTGTAATCTATTGGCTAAGATTTTGTTGAGAATTTGTGCATCTATATTCATTACTGAAATTGGTCTGAAATTCTCCCTTTTAGTTGGGTCTTTTCCTGGTTTTGGTATAAGGACGATGTTTGTTTCATAGAATGTATTGGGGAAGATTCCTTCCTTCTCAATTTTTTGGAAAAATTTCTGCAGTAAGGATGGTATAACTCTTCTTTGAAGGCTTGATAGAATTCTGGTGTGAAGCCATCTGGACATTGGCATTTTTTTGTTGAGAGATTTTTTTATTGTTTCTTTGAAATGAGTCTGTTCAAGAGATCTATTTCTTCTTGATTAAGTCTGGGGAGAGGTTGTGATTCCAAGTATTGATCTGTTTTCTCCACATAGTCAAATTTCTGGGCATACAATGTCTTATAGTACTCAGAGATGATCTCTGTATCTCTGTGGCATCTGTTGTTATTTCCCCTTTATCATTTCTGATTGAGGTTATTACAGATTTTACTTTTCTGTTTCCAGTTAATCTGGCCAAGGTGTATTGATTTTATTTATTTTTTTGAAAACCCAACTTTTTGTTTCATTAATTTTCTGTGATTCTTTTGTTTTCAATTTCATTAATCTCCAATTTAATTTTTGTGATTTCTTTTCTTCTGTTTTGGAATTAGATTGTTCTTCTTTTTCCAATTCCATAAGATGGTTCATGAGTTTGTTGTATGTGCTCTCTTTCTGTTTTTTGAATGTAGGTATCTAATGCAATAAATATCCCTCTTGAGACTGCTTTTGCTGTATACCTGTCATGGTTTTGGTAACTTGTGTCTTCATTGTTATTATGTTTAAGGAATTCAACAATTTCCTTTTTTATCTCTTCCTGAATCCAGCTATCGTTCAATATAAGGTTTAATTTCCAAGTATTTGTGTGGCAATGAACGTTTTTGTTGGAGGTGAGTTCCAGCTTTATTGCCTTGTGGTCTGAGAAGATACAAGGTATAATTTCTATTCTTTTAATTTTGCTGAGTTTTGATTTGTATCCTAGGATATGGTTGATTTTGGAATAGGTATCATGGGCTGATCAGAAAAATGTATATTCATTAGCTTTGGGATGGTGTATTCTATATATGTCTATTAATCCCATTTGTTCTAGGATCACATTTAAGTCCTTTGTATCTTTGTTTAGCTTCTGTTTAGAGAATCTGTCCAGTTCCCCAGAGGGTTTTTCTTTTTTCTTTTTTTCTTTTTTTGAGACAGAGTCTCACTTTGTCGCCTTGGTAGAGTGCCGTGGTGTCACTCTAACCAGTATTCAAATCTGGTTGCTGTATACTGTTGGAGTCAGCCCACTCTTCCAAGTTTGCCACTCAATGTGCAGTTTTCCCCCAAAACTAAAAACTCCAGAAAGGCTTCCTCCCATCCCAGACCTCCATGGTAGGCCAGCTGATCCCAGCCAATCCCAATCACTTGCCTAATTCATTAGCTTTCCCCCTCTGCAGATCATACTCTGTATCTAGCTCACTTTTGCCTTACTGTGCTCCCTGAGCTATGTCTCTGGGCAAGGTCCCTGTGCCAGGTATGCCTGGGTTCTCTCTTTATCCCCCGTCATTCTAGGAGAGCCCAGCTAAATGATACCTTCTGGTCCTCCATCTTCCTCCACCCCCTGATAGATACTTTTTAAAAATATTTTTTTGTTTTTCAGCTTAATTGACAAGTAACTTACAAGCCATAATTTTACCTTTTCTAAGTGTATGATTTGATAATTTTTGGTAAATGTATATGGTTATGCAACTCTTACCACAACATAATTTTAGAATAACTTTGTCTCCCAAAAAAGTTCCTGAATATGCATTTGAGGCCCACTTTTAGCCCCAACCACTGATCTTCTTTCTGTCTCTATTTATGCCTTTACCAGAAATTTCACATAAATGGAATCATACAATGTGTAAACTCTTGAGTATGGTTTTAGTGTATCTTTTGGTTCACCTCTGTTGTTGCATGTATCAATATTTAGTTCCTTTTTTACCTCTGAGTGGTATTCCATATGAAAATATCACATTTTGTTTGTTTGGAAATTTGGATTGTTACCAGTGCTTGGTTCTTATGAATAACTCTGCTATGAACACTTGCATACAAGTCTTTGTGTACATATATAGCTTCATTTCTATTAGCTGGATATCTAGGCATGGTTTTGCTGGGGTGGAAATAGATGTTTTCCTAATGGAAAGGAAAATCAATGCTATAGCTTTTTTAAAGGGCAAAAGTACACAATTTTAATGTTATTAGCCATAGGCAAATTACAAGATCGTTACCAGTTACCAAATACTAATTACCAAAAGGATAATTATAAAAATAGCAACAACATATTTTCTAGCTTGCAGTTGGCCAATTATGACAAAAAGCTATAGACTTCTAGGCCAGAGACCGGCCCAGAGAAAGGCCTGGTCAGGGGAGGAGGGGTGAGCAGCCCCCTTACACATGATCTGGAAAGCACAGAAAGAGTGACAATACTTCTTGCCTTATCCCCAGAATGTCTGCATGAAACCTTGTGATTCATCCTAATTAATTACCTGACGTTTCACAATTTCATCTTTCCCAATAATGGTATTTCTCACTTGTCACATGTCACTTCAATACTTCTTGCCAGGGCCCTGGACTGGCCAGGTCTCGGGCCCAGCTTAACTAGGTTCCGGACGCGGACCACAAAGTTACCTTGCTGGTTCAGTTTCTCTTAGGTGCCTGAGGGCTATCTACTTTAGCTGGAGGGAGAGAGTGTGAGTCTTAGAAAGAGTAAAGCAGTCTTCTTAGAGAGATAGATAGATCTTAGCCCTTGGTAGAGCTTAGTAGTCTTCAGCAGAGAGACGCCGTGCTGGCATTCTGCAGGCAGGAGAGGAGACAGAGTCAGAGTAAGCGAGTCCATAATAGAATGCATATGCTCCTTGACTGCCTTCTCCTCTAGCCTAATATAAGGCTAATCTCGTGCTTCTCAACACCACAGGTGTAGAGACTGCCAATTCACCACTGCTCTCATCTCGGGAGCTAAATCACTCTCCACGCCCTTTCCACCCAGGTGTTCCGTTATTGAGCTATACAGGTATTTCTTATAACTCTCACTCCTCCTAGCCATAGGCTATATGGGCTGCAACACTCACTGATCCTAAAAAGAGCCAAATAGCCAAATGTGTAAAATTTTGAATAAAATTTGATTCTTAATTTTCATCTGAACTGCATGGTATTTTACACACTTCCAAGCATAAGAAGATGAACCAAATGGCAGAAGTGAGACCCATTTTATAGCTGGGGACACCAAAGAAGAGCAACAGTCCAAGTTAAGGGGTTCTTGGGCCACTCATTCCCCACAAACTGTGCTCTGGTGAGATTTCTTCTGCCAGCTTCAGTTCCCCACCTTGCTCCAGGGGGAGCTGTTTCCTAACCCAGCTCCTTCTAATCCCAAGTCCCCTCCACATAAGCTCATTTTGGAGAAGTTTACCAGACTACTCTTAGAAGCTACAAGGGAAGTGACAAAGTGCCACTGTACTGAGATTGGGCCCAGGATTTAGATGGTCAGATTTTCTCGGCTGAAGACCAGGTGGAGAATAGGAAAACACACTGTAAAAAGAGATCATCAAAAACCTCTGAGCTGTGGAAATGGAAATGTTGTCCCTTTTATCAAATCATAAGCTATAAAAACAAATATGCAAAGCTTGACTCCCCATAAGGTAATTCCTAGTAAAAAGCTGCTAAAGCCTGCAAGGTTCAGGTGGTGGTGGTGCTGATGGTTTATTTTATTATGAATCTGGAACCCTTTGCTTTGGTCTTTGTATGATTTCACTATGATCGCTTACCCATGAAATAGAGCTTGCCCCAGAAATAGATGGAACAAGTCACAGGAATTCTGTGTTTTACTCTGAAAGATGGGGACCTACTGTGGGCCCAGAGCAGTTGTTGCATTAGCAAAGAGGGCTGTCTTTACCTGCAGTGAAGAAAGCAGCCGTCTACTACAGACAGTTCAACATGCAAAGCCTGAATGACACTCGTTAGTGCCTTGGTGCAAAAAGTTTTCAGAAAAAGAAGTATCTCTGTACCTGTCCAGAATTGCACTCACCAGCATGAACAAAGCCCACCTAACTAAAACCAAGCAACAGTTAGGCTTACAGCATTCTTCATCAAGTTTTCTATTCAACAATTGCTCAAAGTTGCAGATCAATTAATTATTTGACAGAAAGGTTGTCGTGCTTAATAAGAACCCAGCAAACAGTAAAAGCAATCTATGCTGAAAAATCTTTGTGTGTATATACATATATATGAAACTTAGATTGGTTTCAGGAAGCTTCCATTCTTGGCAAAGAGATGTAAAACATACACTTTATGTGACACAGCAGGGTTTCCTTCTTTAAAGCTTTGTGCTCCATACATTATCTGTCTTCTTGCTTTCCCTGTCATCAGAAACACATTTCATGGACAACCTTCATCCTGTGTCACCTAAGATATTTTTTTTCCTGCACAAGGCCACAGCATGCTGGTGGTTCTCCCTCTGTGATATTAACGGCAGATAGCTTTTAAAATACTTCTGGGCCAGTCCGCACTGCTCAGGGAGGGTCCATATGGTGTTGTTCTGGATTCCCGCCATAACTTCAAGGGAAGCTGTCACAATGTCCGGAGCCCTTGATGTCCTACAAATGAAGGAGGAGGATGGCCTCAAATTCCTTGCAGCAGGAACCCACTTAGGTGGCACCAATCTTGACTTCCAAAAAGAACAGGACATCTACAAAAGGGAAAGTGATGGTGTCTACATCATAAATCTGAACAGGACGTGGGAGAAGCTTCTGTTGGCAGCTCATGCCATTGTTGCCACTGAAAACCCTGCTGATGTCAGTGTCATATCCTCCGGGAATACTGGCCAGTGAGCTGTGCTAAAGTTTGTTGCTGCCACTGGAGACACTCCTATTGCTGGCCACTTCACCCCTGGAACCTTCCCTAACCAGATCCAGGCAGCATTCTGGGAGTGTCGTCTTCTAGAGGTTACTGATCCCAGGGCTGAGCACCAGCCTCTCACAGAGATGTCGGATGTGAACCTGCTTGCCATTCCTCTGTGTAACACAGATTCTCCTATAGACATCGCCATCCCAGGCAACAACAAGGGCGCTCACTCAGTAGATCTGACGTGGTAGATGCTGGCCCAGGAAGTTCTCTGCATGTGTGGCACCACCTCCCGTGAACACCCGTGGGAGGTCATGCCTGATCTCCACTTCTGCTGAGATCCTGAAGAGATTAAAAAGGAAGAGCAGGCTGCTGCTGAGAAAGCTGTGACCAAGGAGGAATTTCAGGGTGAATGGATTGCTCCAACTCCTGAGTTTACTGCTAGTCAACCTGAGGTTGCAGACTGGTCAGAAGGCTGCAGGTGCCCTCTGTGCCTGTTTAGCTGCTCCCCACTGAAGACTGCAGTGCCCAGCCTGCAACGGAGATCGGTCTGCAGCTCCCACTGCTCAGGGCACTGACTGGGCAGGATCAACCACTGAGTGGTCTTAAGCTGTTCTTCTATAAGCTCTTAAACAAGATGGAAATAAGCCTGGTAGAAAACAAACATCAGTTAAAAAGAAAGAAAATACTTCTTGGAACCTGCATGTGAAAATCCCCACCTGGGAATTCTTTCATGGGTGCAGTCCTTTAATGCTAGGAGTAAAGGGCAGGCAGGTGGACAGTGATGGGACCTCAGAAATGTGTAGCTGCTGTAGAAAGAGCTGTGCATACTTTGTGGCTTTAATTTCTTTATTTTTTTTAGTCTGCTTGCTTGCTTTTTCACCAGATGATTCTGGAAAATGCAATCAATATCCAAGGGATCTATGAAACTGAGTTACATACACATTTAAGACCTACTTTGTGAAGAAGATTTACCAGGACAATCGCACAAAGGATTTGTTAATAGAAATTTCCATTGTAATGCTGTCCATGCTCTGATTCAGGGAGTTCCCAAGTGGAATAAAGGCCACAGAGCTTTTGTGCTATCAATAGCCTCATTACCACTCAGCCAATAAATCCATTAACACTAATGATGGCTTGTTCCCGCTCCTGGCAACAAGTTCTGAGCTTATAGAATGAATGATGGTCACTATTTTTTTCTTTTTTATTAAATCATAGTGATGGTCACTGCATACAGAAATCCACACCACCTCCTGTTCACTGTGCATCTGTGTTACAGACCGTTGGAATGTTTCCTGTAGTTTGTTTTTATAGTCTTTAAATCCTGGAAAGTCTGGATCTGATTTTTAAAACTTGTCTACCAAGGGCTGGTATGTAAACACAGTGATCAGAGATGTTAATTGCAGTGACCTTTTTTTTTTTTCACCACCATTCTGTGGAACTTCTCATCCCATTCGGTTGTGTAGAGAGTCTGCTCAATTGGGCATCAGTATGTTTTCTTCATATAATTGCAGCATAAGTATGATTGAGAAATGAGGAATAAGCATGCTCATTGCTCACCAAGGGATTGGCACTGAGTTTACTGGGTAGTACGTGGAGGGGTACCGGCCCCCCAACCAAAGCAAGTGGCATGGCCTCAGGTGCTCCCCGAGGAACGTTGCCCTAAGATGGAAAAACTTCTTTCTCTGTGGACATGCCCGGGCTAGCAAGAACCATCAGTTAGATGTTCACAGAAAGGAAAGTAACCGGAGGGCTTCACAGGGTGAAGCTGGGGCTTGGACACTTGCAGAGGTTATGGGAAGAGGTACTCTGTCCTATTCTCTTTTTAGACCATTCTTCAAGTTTTAAGGAACTAACCAGACAGAACAGACAGCCAGACACCATTGTGGTTAAGCCTGCAGCAAATGTTGAGAAAGTGTGTTCAATTTAGATCAACTATATATGTACCCAGCAGCATCTGTGCTGAACAAATAATTTTCATGGTAGCTTTTGCTGTTTCATCATTATTCATTCCTTTTTCTATTTCTATACTTTTATTTGATCAGTGTGTATAAAAACACCCAATAAATGTGGGTTGTCACTGAGTGCCCAGGCGAGCACCAGTCTTCCTTTCATTCATAATCATTTTGTGTGCAGCATCTGCCTCTGCGTCTCTGTTCAGTTAGTTCCGTGGTCAACTACAAGTACGGGGCTTTTCACCTATAGAACATGCCACTTTGGTTCTTTCACTGTCCAGGCATATGATTAATTATGTCACACTTGTGTGTGCCTTACTTTTTTTCAGTAGAAATAATAATACCAGCTACCACCCTGGGATGTCATTCTACAAAACTAATGACATGTCCTCAAATTTTAGTGTTTAAGAAGGCTAAAAATAGACTGAAGGTTAAGAAGATCTCAGATACTTTAGTAAATAATAAAGCTATATATAGGATTTAATAATGAAATAAATTTTTGCTTTTACTCTTCATTCTCAGGTTGAAAAATGAACACTACTAGGTGTTCTGAAATACTCGGGACACCTGTGAGAAAGAGAAGGTACTTTGAACAGAACATCACCATCATCCTTGTCATCACTGCCACCTACTAACACCCATTGGTCGTGCTCAGTAATATATGATCTGCAAAGAGCTGATCATCTAGTGATAGGAACTGTCTATCCTCTGAAAATGTGCACTCTGAGATCAACTAACATTTTTGTGTCTTTTGGTACATAGGGAAAATGTAAATTTAAGCAAATATAATTTGGAAGAGATTGAACCTCTTTTACAAAGTAGCTTCAAGATGGCCTTCTAATTCAGTTGAGAATCTTGATGGATTGGGTGTTCAAGGAGCTGAAATAACATTAAAGAGGCCAAGAGCTCTAAATGCGCCACATAAGAGAGGGGGGAAAAGAAAGCAGTAGGTCTTAAAGGGGTAAGGCGAAGCCAGCTGACAGCTGTGTTTATCAGACCAGCTGTAATGATATTAGTTGTGTTACTATTGTTTAAGTATCATAGTGTAACTACCTATTTTACCAATCCAAGAAAGCTAGTTCACAATTTTAGTAGCAGGACATGAAGTTCATAATGAAAAGCACCATAGTCTGTAGTAGGATGAAGTTAAGGCATTTGAAATTAGAGAGATACAAAAATTGAATCAATCTTTGAGCGCTCATGTCTACCTCTCTTTCCCTCTGCTTTTATTATTTCATTCCTGCTTTCTTCTTCCCCACCTCCCCAGGCAGCACATCCTCCTCTTTCCCTGCCTAAAGAACGTGGGCAGGAGACAGCAAACAAGAATGGCAGCGACCAGCATGTGCACAGACCTAACAAAGAGTGAGGCGCTACTCACTGAGGCACCTAACGATGAGTGAGGCACCGTCAAGAAGAATCCAACACTTGGAAGAAAAGCAGAGCAAGGAAGCAGAAAGAAAACTTCCTAGCAATAATGGAAAAATATTTTTATATAAAAACAAATAAATAGCAATGCCAGAAAAAGTAAGAGTACCATCAGATGAACATAAATTTTGAGTAATCTCTGAAAAACAGAAAACAGATGCAATGAAATTATGGGAAAAAATAATAGCCGCAAAGGGTGCCAAGAGAGAGCTGTAGCAAAAGGGGGGGCCACTATCCTGCAAATGCTCCAGGTTCAGGGGCATCAGACACAGGCAGCAAGAGGGAAACTTGTGGAACTTGAAAAGTGACAGGGTAGAGAACATGGGTTCCACACAACCCACAGGCCTGGAGACACCCAGGAGGAACAGGGAACCCCACACCCAGGAGAAGAGCTACTGCACACCATCCTCCAAAGGGAAAGTCTCCTCCTTCCCCAGGGAGGCTGGATCAGGGTACTACAAATTAGGACAGCAGTTATGGCGTGGGAGCAGGAGGTTGCAAGGCTAACAATGAATACACACATGATCAAGAAGCCTCAGACACCTAGGAAAACGGCACTGTGAAACAGGGGCACCACACTCCATGAAGTGAAGAACCTACACGGGAGACTCATCATAAATGGAGCACATGTTTCCAATCTGCCCTCTGCAGTGGGACCGCCACCAAGATGCAGATTTTTGTAAAAACCCTTATGGGGAAGACCATCACTCTCAAGGTTGAACCCTTAGATACAATAGAAAATGGGAAGGCCAAGTTCCAGAATAAGGAATTCCTCCTGATCAGCACAGACTCATTTTTGCTGGCAGGCAACTGGAAGATGGACGTACTTTGACTACAACATTCAAAAGGAGTCCACTCTGCATCTTGTGTTAAGACTTCGTGATGGTGCTAAGAACAGGAAGAAGTCTTATACCACTCCCAAGAAGAATAAGCATAAGAGAAAGAAGGTTAAGCTCGCTGTCCTGAAATGCTATAATAAGGTGGATGAGAATGACAAAATAAGTCTCCTCCATCGAGAGTGTCCTTCAGATGAGTGTGGTGCTGGAGTTTTTACGGCCAGCCACTTTGATGGACATTATTGTGGCAAATGTTGTCTTACTTACTGCTTCAACAAACCAGAAGATGAGTAATTACATATGAGTTAATAAAAGACGTGAACTAAAAAAAATAAATGGAGCAAACAGAATATGATGAAAACAAGTACCACTGCAGGGTTAGTTGGAACTTTTATTCCTACCCCTCTGACCTCCAAGAGGGGAAAAGGGCTGAAAGTTGAGCTAATCATCATGGCTGATGAAATGATCAATCATGCCTACATAATGAAGCCTGCATATAAGCCAAAGATAATAGAGTTCATATGTACTTCCAGATAGCTGAATATGTGGAGGTTCCTGGAGAGTGGCGCACCCGGAGAGGGCGTGGAAACTCCACGCTCCTTCCCACAGACCCTTCGTATCTCTTCATCCAGCTGTTCATCTTTCCTTTTTATGTATTCTATTAATAAACTAGTAAAGAGTATTTCCTTGAATTCTATGAGCCACTCAAACAAATTAATCAAACCCAAGGAGGAGCAAATTAATCAAACCCAAAGAGGTGGTAGGGGAAAACCTAGATTTATACAAGGTTAGACAATTAAGTTTGTGAACTCCTCCTGGGAATGGCACTATATACCACATTGCTGAATATCCCTACTCTCACCATCAAAATAAACCCATTGGAAAGCTACACACTTTTTCTAGGGTGAGTTCGCAAACTTAATTATCTGATCTTAGAGCCAGTCAGTTAGAAGCATAGGTCGCAATCTGTGCTTTTGACTACGATCTGAAGTGGGGGGGCAATCTGTGGAACTGAGCCCCCAACCTGTGGGATCTGATGCTATTATCTATCCAAAGAAAAAGGGTCAGAATTGAGTTAGAGAACATGGCTGGTGTCCACTGGAGAATCTTCTGGAGAATTGTGTGATTCGTGTGTTGGAATGCCCCCACCCCATATCCTATGTCAGAAGTGTTGAGTACATCAACCTAAACAACAAGAAGAGAGGCTCTCTAAAAGAAAATGATATCTATTGGGCAATAGGACATTGCAATGGGCATGCACCTGCCATAATAAACTATGTGTATACCCAGAGAGGGAAAGGGAGACAAAGAATTTTACAGGAAAAATTAGGAGGATTACCTAAATGTTTTGAGTTAATTATCCTTAACTACAAAGATCAATAACAAGGGCAGTGCTAGTCCAGGGGTGCGCAGGTTGGGCAGAAGTCCTTGCAGAAGTATTTTTAGTGTAAAGTTGCGGTAGCCTTTGGCAGTTGTTGCAGTTTTTTTTTTACAATGGTTCTTTTATTAGTGACTTATACATGAGAACCCTCCTTCCCTTTATGGCCTTTCCTGGCTCTATTTTTCAGGAATTTTATTTTTAAAAAAAAAACACAAGTGACTCCATTTTCATTCTGCAAACTTTTATAAGTGATTGTGTAAAGATGGAGAGTAGGAAAAACACTTGGGTTTTTCCATCTATCATAACAGGCTGCTTTCAAGATTTTTATCTTTGCTTTTGGTTTTCAGAAGTGTATTGTGATGTGTGTGGGAGGCAGAATTATGGCCCCCAAAAGTGCTCCCATCTTAGTCTTCAGTACTTGTACATATACTAGCACACATGACAAAAGGGGACTTTGTACATGTGATAAGGTTAAGGACTCTGAGATAAGATTATTCTGGTTTACCTGGATAGCCAAAGGCAACATGATTGAAGAAAGGTCCAAGAAATGCAACATTGCTGGCTTTGAAAATGGAGGAAGGGTGCGAGCCACGAAACTCAGGCAGCCACTAAACTCAGGACAAAGCAACAAGACTCATTCTCCTCCAGAGGATTCAGAAAGGAACACAGACCTGCTTACACCTTGATTTTAGCCTGGTGAGATCTACATTGAACTTCTGACTTACAGAACCAAAAATAATAAATTTGTGTTGTTTTAAGTTGGTAGTAATTTTTTATAACAGCCACGGAAAACAAATACAACCTGTCTTAAATCTGTAGGTGGGTGTTGTTAATCAAATGGCAAGTTTTCAGTCATTATTTCCTTGAATATTTTCTCAATCCCATTTTCTTGTCTCTTTTGGGGACTCCAATGATACAAATGTTGGATCTTTTGTTATTTATTACAATTCTGTGATGCTCTGTTATTTTCGTTTTAAAGTCTTTTTTCTCTTTGTTGTTTATATTGGGAGAATTCTTTTGATCTGTCCTCAAATTCACTAATTCTGTCCTCTGTCATCTACAATACTGAACCCATCTACGAAGTTTCTAAAGTTTCTTTCTTTTTTTTTTTTTTTTTGAGACCGAGTCTCACTATGTTACCCTTTTGGTAGGGTGCTGTGGTGTCACAGCTTACAGCAACCTCAAACTCTTAGGCTTAAGTGATCCTCTTGGCTCAGCCTCCCAAGTAGCTGGGACTACAGGTGCCCGCCACAATGCCTGGCTTTTGGGGGGGGGGGGGTGTTGGTGTCATTGGTTGTTTAGGCCCAGACTGAGTTTGAACCCACCAACCCCGGTGCATGTGGCTGGCGCCCTAACCACTGAGATACAGGTGCCAAGCCATAAAGTCTCTGTTGTTGTGTTTTTCAGCTCTAAGATGTCCATTTGATTCTTTCTTATTGTATTTTTTAGCTCTGATTTTATTTCTTTTAAGAGACTTTGCCATTGGTTGTTGAAGTTCTTTTATCAAAGCTGCCCTAAAATCCTTGTTGGATAATTTCACCTTCACCTTAACAATCATTTCTGGGTTGGTGTCAGTTGATTGAGATTCAAGTTCAGATTTATTTTGTTTGTTTGTTTGTTTTTCTGACATGTGATTTTAAAAATTATATCCCTACTATTTTATTTTGTGTATTCTGTTAGGAGTCCCTAGGTCCTAATAAGTCTTTTGTTTTAATGGGAAATCACCCTATTTAATTAGCGTGCAGATTCTAACCTACTTTTATGGGTTCCCAATGGCAATTTAATTTTCACAACTTTGTGGTGCTATTGTCATCAACCTGAGCATCTGTGCTCCTGTGGCCTAACAGAAAAGAATGGGTTCTCCAGGCCTGGGGTCTCTCTGGGGAAAGAGGGGAGTCTCAAGCCCAGCAGGGAAGTAGAGCCTTTTCCGTGGTTGCCCACTGTTGGCTGCCTCCCCACGATCTCCTCCCTGGTGGGATTAGACTCATCTGATGCCACCAGAGACCCCATGAGAAGCCTCCCTGGGATGCTTTCTGTTGCTGCTTCAAGTCTCAGAAAACTTTAGGTCCAGGTCACCATAGGACACCCTGACACAGAACTTTTTCTCCAGCCTTGAGTTTGCAAATCAGTTTTTCATCTTCTGCTACATTTGCGATATCTCCCTGGTTGCCTTTTATAACATTTTCAGGGTTTATAATTGTACTTACAGGGTAGAAGCAGGGAGAGATGAATCTACACCATATTGTCTGGACTTCAAGGAATACTTTTGGGTTGCAATTTTTATCCCTTCCCTTACAATGAAACAATGTTATACTATTTTAGTTTTATTTACCACTTCTTCTTTTATTATCATTGTTATGTGTTCCAGCTAGACATAGGGTTTTATGAGACATCTTGTCACTGAGTTTTTCTTTGGTATCTTAATTATGGTGTTCATTTTTAGGAAGAGATTTAAGGGACAGTAAGAAAATTATGATGCCATTATCATTTTGCTTCAACAGGTAATCCTCCCTTATATTTTATCTCCCTACTGTTCTTCTGAACTTGGTTGTGAGTTGGAGCTCTTGACTCCAACTTTGGAGATGCAAACTTGGATCCTGGCTTTGCTCTTTCAGATGCAGTGTTCTTGTTGGCCTCTCCAGAGCCCAAATGTGTCCTTTTCCAAGTAGACAGACTTGTTTTGTTCCTTGTTCTGAGAGCCTCACTTGCCCACGGAACTCAGCTGTGACACTGACCATCCTGTCCTAGTACAGTAGTTTCCAGCCTCCCTCCAGCCGGAAGAGAATGCAGCCCTTGGAGATTATTTTGTCTGTCCTTCTTATTTCATAGATGGGGAAATTTAGGCTTAAATAGGAAAAATATGCAAGGTCCCAGAGTTCTTTCATAGCAACATGAACTAACTTACAATGTACCTTACACACACCAGCACTACCTTTTATCTAAGCACAGCACCATGGCTGATTTGAGTTTGGTTTGTGGTTCACCATGATCCTTGTCCCCTTTTCTCTTGTTATTTCAAATAGAAGGCAATTCCCCGTTATCCTTTACAGCCTCTCCTCTTCCTCCTACTCTGCCTCCTTTTGACTGTGCTAGGCTTTGCTTTGTTCCCCAAAACCTGTTACTTTTTTGTGAACATTTCTCCCCCAACGCTGTTTTGAAAATAAGGTGAAGGATTTAGAAGAAGAAAAAGAATTTAACATTTTAAATGAGTACAAAATTGTCCACTGTCATCTGTCAGTAGATCGACACATTGTTTCCTGGAGTGTCTCATGAAATCTTTTATCCTTATCTTCAGCACGACTTCAATGGCAGTGAGAGCTTTTGCCATCCCTTGTTGCCATAGTATCTATTAAGTTGCCCGTCTTTATGCTTCAGCACACCGTGTCCTGATACTCCAGTGAGCGGACGCTTTTAATGTTTTATTAACACCTCATTCCTTTGTGGCCTGTGCCTTCCTCACTGTCACTGCTGTTGTGTCATATGCTGTGTGACTGAGTATTCGATGGCTCACCTATAGGTTAGTAGAATGCTCCTGAAGAGGCTTCTTTTGTAATCAGAAGCTCTCATGGATGTTTTCTTCCCCTTTTCTTACGGTTTACCCTTCTTCTTTCTACTTCATCCAAGGCTGAAGATAAAAATTTTCTATGTACCCTAAACACTGACTTATTTTCCCTTTCTTCTCTGATTTTCTGCTGGAACTTGTTGTACATGTTATGTGACCTTGACTTCCTTTGATAGGAGCAGGGCAGCTGTAAAATGTAACAAGCAGATAGGTTTCTAGGTCTCTTCCGGCTAAGCAAAAGAAAGGTCTGTGAATAAGCAAAAGTGCACAAAACAAAGCACAGAGAAGACTGAGGGAGTTTCATATCTTTTCAAATAGACTTAAAAATAAAAATCACCTAATTTCTATTTTTTTTTCTTGACTCTTTTTAGCCAGTACAAGGGCTGGGATGAGTTAGTTGATGCACCAGAACTCCACCTAAAAACCCAAAAATGACCACTCTCAGAAAGACAGTGTTTGATTCCACTACAGGGGGCTGTTTGTCCTCGAGCCTCCTTGCCCAAGAGTTTGCTGCTTATTCCCAGGTGCAGCCAACCTCAGGCCCTGCCAAGCCCAGAACCGCCTTGGGCTGAGACTTGAAGGAATGAATCCTACTACCCTGTATCCTGACTCAAGTGCCAAGCAGGTGGGTGTTTTCCAGCCATCCTGGTTGATTTCCACAACACTTTTGAGACACAAATTGTGAGACCGATTGATTGGCTCTTGCTTTTGATTGACAGAGTCTTGCTCTGTGGAGTACAGTGGCATTGTAGCACCCTAGGATCAGGGTCCCCAACGACCACACGAGAGAGAACCAAACACCAATGCAATTACACAAGGGTATTTGATTCAAGCTCGAGCCTGGGCTGCCGGCACTTCCAGACGCAGCTGGGACGGAGAGCCCTATGCTCGCAGCGCAAGGGGGGTCGTTTATGGGTAGATATGGGGTGAGGGGTGGGGGAAACAAAGTGTAGTCCCTGGGTTGGTCATTTCTTGTGCCTATACTAGAGTTTAAAGCTTATTGGGTCCCGCCAATTTTAACGGCTGGGGGGCGGATACACACTGGGAGATGGGGAGGGGTGTGGTTTACCAAGAAACGAAATTAGGGACTTTCAGGTTTGCTCTAAAATGGAGAATGAAAGCCCAAAATCGCGTCACTGGGTCCTTCAGCATCAACATAGCTCACTGCAACTTCAAATTCCTGGGCTCAAGGGATCCTCCTGCCTCAGCCTGACACTACAGCTGGCTAGTTTTTCTATTTTTTTTTTTTTTTGGTAGAGAAGGGCTTTCACTCTTGCTAAGGCTGAAAGGCCAGACAGACCCCAATTTGCAGTCTCTTTCCTCCTCCTCTTCTGATCAGTACCTGCCCCTGAGCACTGTAGGCCTTGCAGACATGGGCTGTTAAACAAACATTTCCTGCACAGACAGGGGATTAGCCCAGAGTTATAGCAGACCCTTGTAAAACCACATTCCCAGCTCCACGATCTACCCAACCTCCCATCCTATACATCTAACCTTGCAGAGCCTCACTTAGCTTTAAGGATCCCACCTCCCCACCCCAACTGAAAGGAAGATATAAAATCTTCCTCCCATTGTCATGCAGGCACCAAGAGTTCTTTGAGTATAAACCACCTCTGGGTCAGTGCTAATAAAGGACCCCATACTTAATTCGAAGAATGTCCTGGCATTTTCTCTATAATTCCACTCTCGTTGGCATACAACAAGGCTGGTCTCAAACTCCTGTCCTCAAGAGATCCTCTTTTTTTTGAGACAGAGCCTCAAGCTGACACCCTGGATAGAGTGATGTGGCATCACAGCTCACAGCAACCTCCAATTCCTGGGCTCAAGCGAGTCTCCTGCCTCTGCCTCCCAAGTAGCTGGGACTA